>JAZHYW010031287.1:0-13588 GCA_037355805.1 Ixodes ricinus | reverse complement strand
ATTGGGCAGACTGGATGATGTTTAAACATAAGGCTAAATGAACATAAAAATAATGTAAAAAACAATGCTCCTAAACTCAGAGGTCGCAAAGCATATAAATCAATTCGCAACTTTCACGACCTATAGGGGGCGCAGTGGTGCCTATCAAAATGGCTGTCATCTGGATGATCGTCGTGGAACAGCGGTACGAGGCTAGGTCTGCGACGCGTAAGTAATTCTAGTTTTGCTGTATACGAGCAGTATTAGAGCCTTACGTTATTTTTTCACGCCAGGAAGGTGTAGGCAAGCCCATTTATTATGAGGCCAATCATCCAGGAGCTAGGGAGCGCGATTCTCACAACGCGGTACCACCATCGCTGAAAGTTGCGAATGTAGCGGATGTGTACCAGAATGGAAGAAAAGTACCGTGTTAGAATTTGAAAGAAATGACAAGAAAAGACTTATTCTCGAAACATTACAAATTAATAATTCAAAAAACTGTATAAGCAACGCATCGGTTGTTTTTTCTGATATTGAAAAAGGTTCCTTGACGTGTGAATTGTGCCTCGCGGTATAAGATGTGTGGTGTTCGAACAATGTGCCACGTGACTGGATCGGTGGATTCTACCAAATTCTACACCGGAGTGTTATAGGACAATGTGTACCATCGGGACATTATTTAATGATTGCCTTTATTTTATTTTGGATCAACCGACAATCGATTCGGAACAGATTTGTGCACAACATCAGTTTGGAATTGTCGCGCGGAAAAAGTCGTTGAAAGACTGGAGGGGAAGACAAAGACGACGACGATAAAACCCATAGCTGTGTTAGAGAGTCTATGTGTGTGGTGTCCTTTTTATGTGCCTCACTCTCAGGAAGTTAAATGGCGTTATACCCGCACCAGCTGGCTGCCACCATCTATACCGTCTCGTAAGGGCATTTTGTCATGTAAGAATGCTGCCAGCCCCCTGGAATGTTTTACCCAAGAGCAGGGGAGATCTTGAAGCAGCTGACAGGCGCCTGCTTCAACTCCGCGCTTGCCAAGCACAGGTAGTGAGAAACGTCCGAATTTAGAAATATGTGAATGAACCCACACTAACGTATTAGTACAGCTATTCCATAATCTTTGTCATTGCTTTCTTGTCCCACTGGTAAGAAATTCAAGCAAGTCTTGAGCTTAGTTTGACAATGCAAAACTTCTCAGAGAATCTAACTAAATTTTATGTTACCTGGATGCTATCGATGATCAGTAGTATCTGCAATCATGTCAGCATTAAATATTCAGCATTGATCATAAGTAGTGGCAGTAACCATATCAACATTTAATTTAATTATTCAGCATTGATGATAAGTAGTTGTTGCAATCATGTCAATGTTTAGTTTAATTACTCAGTATGCAGCCGCATACCGAATAAACATCATGAAACCACGAACCTGGTGGTTCTGAGTTGTGTATTGATTGTTAAAATTATTAATCCAATTGTTTATGGCTTTTTCTTCCACAGAAGAAGACGGCGGGCAGAACAGTCGTGCAGGTGAGCTAAAATGTGCTTATTTAACCCCAGGAGCTAGCTGACTCACTGGCTCCGAGGCAAAGCGCTGGCCTACAGATCTTCAGTTGCCGGGCTCGAATCCCTGCCGAGGAGCCTGTAGTCTGGAAATGGCTGCCTGTGGAAAGTGTGCTACGAGCCCTCTCCCCAAGGCCCATTCACACAGGAGCATTTGTTTACATTTTCTTATGTTTCATTATCAGTCACTGGGACATCTGTGATTCGAATGTTGCATGCAAAGCTACTCTTTGAACTGCTTGCCATGCTTGAACTGCTTGCCAAGCTCTCAAAACACAATGCAACATAACCAAACGGTGCTGTGTGAATGAGCCCTTAGTCTTTCATTGGGGCATAACCGAGATTTCGGTTTTAGGTTGAAAGGTCCCCAGATGGTTGAAACGAATCCTCAATCCTTCGCTTAGATGAGCCAGATGCCCGAATTTGCCGTTTGCCCCCAGGAGCCATACATGAGTTAACACTATTACGTAAAGTCTGCACAAATCGGAACTCAGCGAGTGCAGTAATGCAAAATATTCTCAGATCAAACCAAAAATTAGTATGCGAGGCATAAAAAAGTTAGTATTTTTCGCCCACAACTTGCGAAGAAATGAAAGCGATAGCTGTAGCACGATAGTGCAATGCGGATGAAATGGTGCTGTCACGTACCCGAGGACGAAAGTGCAACGTGGTTAATTCTTATAGCCGTCGTGGTTGGCACAGTGGAAGCCACTGACGACTGCCACCAGTGATCCGTGAAGTAAGTGGGTAAGCGTGGTGGAAGTTTCTAAAACCATCCAACATTACGCATAGCAACTGGACACTGCCACAGTGAGATTTCGTATAACGCGAGTAATGTTTGAAAACAAGGCTTTCAAGCAGATGACATGGAAGATTCTCCTTTGTCGCGTCATTACTGGCGAGATGCCAGTGCAGTCGACGGGAAAACCCGGCTTCCCTGGCCTCGCACCAGGAGTGGCGACGACATGAGACAAGGTTGAAATCCCTGCGAAGTGTTGCCCGTAAACCTACTGCTTCAAAGGTTCCCGCAGATCGTTGGTGCCTTAGGTTCCATCATTGGCAAAGAGCAAGACGATCTAAACAGATACTGCAGAATATGTATGCTTCAGTTTGACTTTCCACAACTTGTTGCGTTCAATGCGGTCATGCAAACAGCATAATGCGCCAAGGATGCGCATCGCATTCAAGGCGTGGTGGATCGAGACGGCGAATGAGCATTCATTCAGCCCATGTAAACGGAGGTCGCATCGCATTTTGGAACGGCGAGGATTATGGGAAGGTGTTCGCTGCGGGAGCGAGTGAATAGCTGAGAACATGGCGGTCCCGTGTGGTTGCCTGCATTTTCTCCCAAGAAGATGCGCAAGCTTTTATTGCCATCATAAGTGAACAGAATATAGCTGAGCTGCCCGGTGAGGGTGACACCCCTCCAAGCCTTGCGAAGTATGACTTGTGCGTCCGAGGGAGTCCCTGAAGACTTCGGCGCAAGCACGAATGATGCCGAGAGCCTGAGCACTGCATGGTAACGCTGAACGAGCAGCTCGCGAGTACTACCTCGGTGCCGTTTCTGGCTGCGCCAGAGCCTTTCGGCCTCAAGATCCGATTTGTCCGGTCGGCGAGGTGAAGCGCGGTGGTGTCCTCGGAGCATTTGGAAATGGCCTCGCTCGCCAGGGCGTGTGCACACACGTCGCCTCTGGCTTAGAGTAGCCGCACGGTCCGGCCCGGAACCCAAAACACTTGGGTTTTGGCTTCTGCTAACTCATACCTTCTTGCACAGCACCGAAGACAGCGGAAAAGATCATTATGCTCGCCGAAAGCGTCGGAAGGCATTCATGTGCAGAGATGGCAGTAATGACATTACTGTAATGGAATTACAGTAATTAAATTACTTTTTGGAGTAATGAGTAATGTAATGAATTACTTCTCTAGGCTAGTAATTTAGTAATGTAATGAATTACTTTCAGGCAGTAATTTCGAGAAAATTACTCATTACTTTTGAAATTACTTTTGTCCTAAATTAGAAAATTCGTTTGCAAGCTTTAAGAAAGAAGAGAAAAATTATTTTGCATGGTGAAATGTTGTGAAAGAGCATCAGAGGAAATAATCGACGGCCACCTGAGCGCAAAGCCTTGTACGAAGAGCTGGACAGACGCACAAAGGAGGGCTGGAAAGGCGAAGGAGAAAAGCTTGCGTGTAGACATCGCTGGAAGGCAACGGCTTACGAACTCCAGGCACGACAGATTCACGGCGTCGCGTCATCACGACGATACTATACTTCGTTCATCCCTAAGCTGACAGTGCTGTGGGAGCTGCAAGCTAACCAGAACCAATCAAACACCTTCTTTTAATCACGTGTCCCGTCCCTTTCTCTGCGCGTGGGTATGAACGAGAGCGTGGTTACGTGGCGAACGATAGACGTGTGACTGCTCCAACAAACACGTAGCTTCCACCGTTCATCCCTAAGCTGACAGTGCGTCAGCTTAGGGATGAACGGCTCATAGGCTACAAGGCGACGGGCACATCACCAGTGAGTTAAACATAATTTAAAACCTGAGAGGACAGGACAAACAGATCCCCAGCCTTGTACTTTCGTCAAGCAAGGTCAAACCGTAAGCTTCGACCATTGTGAACAACAAACGACCGGAATAAATAGTTAATTCCAAATGCCTTGTCAAAGCCCCAGAACGTTTCGTGCGTCCTCGAGCAAAGCAGGTGCCGCTCGCGGTATGCCTCGCTGCCTTCCCTTGGGAAGTTTATTCGGGAATAAGCCTACAAGCAGATATCGCCCCCCGTTTGTTGGGAAAGTACACAATTTAGGAAGCTCGCGCCATTCCTCAACTGGCGACGCTTCTGCTTAGCAATTATCCGGGCCCTTTGTGTGACAATGCGCAAAAACTTGGACTCTTCGGGTGTTTCGGAAAAATGCTCCTTGAAAGGAATGACCGAGAATAGGTCAACTATACTCGGCGACAACTTTTCTTGGCAATGCAGTGGAGGGTACAGGCACGCGTTCCCTCTCCCATTTTGAGCGCTGAATAAAGCTGTGCGCGGGCTCTCCTCCTCTCCACTGCATTGCCAAGAAAAGTTATCGCCGAGTATAGTGCTCTCGGGAGAATAGAATTAGATTGCGTCCGAGGCGGAAGGGAAACGTTTCACGTGACGACTCCTTGTAAGAACGAGCTGCCATTGCCCGACTTAACAAACTGACACGGACTACAACTTCTAAATCAGGAAGACGGAAACATATCACCCTTTTAGTAAGAACCTTCACCGTTGAATGAACAGCGAAACCGGTGAGTCGACTGTCTTTCTGAGTCACATCTAAAGAAGCTATTCATCATGTTTAACACTTATGTCGTGTGCGCCAGCAAAACCACTGTTCAGTATGGTTCACTTTGAGGCACATAAGGTTGTTGCGGTGTAAACAGGAAGATCTGAGTTTTGGTACATATAGACCAACTCAGCTCTTTGACGTGACATCACTGCGGTGGCGCTGCTGTCGGCACTGCGCATGCGCAGCGCCTCGCTTCTCCCGGATCTGGTTCCTGCACACGCGCTGTGTGGGCAAACGAGGGCTTGTTTTGTAAACACTGTGTTGGTGTATACGGTAAATAAAATGAGCGCGAATTACTGCCTCAAGGTATTCAAAAGTAATGTCAAAGTAATTTCAAAGTAATTTCATTACTTTTGGAAAGTAATTGTAATGTAATGTCATTACCTTTAGTCTGCGGTAATTTGTAATGTAATTTAATTACATTTTTGCAGTTTTCAGAAAAGTAATTAGTAATGTAATTTAATTACTTTTTGAAAGTAATTTTGCCATCTCTGTTCATGTGTGATGCACCGGAAAATGTGGTCACCTGGTGCGGCTGGCCGTGGCGTACCAACTTGTTTTTGAGTGGGGAAGCAAACCAGACCCCCGCCCCTCCCCCCAGGGCCGGGTGGCGGCGCCCTTGGTATCCCTCGGGCGCCGCCGGCCAGTGTTTGCCCTGCCTAGTGGCGGTTGTTTCAGGGGGGGCAAAACACATGCCTTGCCCCCACTCTGAGAGCTGGGGGGGGGGAGCAAGCGCCCCCTTGCCCCCCCGGTTGGTACGCCCATGGCGGCTGGTGCCGGAAACGCAGCTTTAACTTTGAGCTTTGACACGGTGTGGCGCTACCTTCACGTAGGGCTTGGTGCACATTCATGTAAACGTTGCTGCATCGGCTTCATTCGAAGAACGACTGGAGTCGATGCGCTGAAGTCGCATTCATGTAAACGCGGATACAGTCATGAAAGAACATGTTATCTTGTTCATAAAAGTAGATCTCCATGGGTGCTCTGTCCAGTGCCCCGGAACCTCCAAGCTTGGACGAGAGATACCAGCACGTCATACAATGCTGCGAGGGCAGCAGCGTTTTGGCAAGGCTTGCGGAGATTCCGGCATCTCTTCCTGAAGGCTGCTCTTCCTTCTACGAGAAGGAAATAATGGTCCCCGTTGATGTAGCTACTGTCATGCTGCACGACACCAGAGACAACAAAGCCGCCTGGATGCTGCAACGACGATGCCGGGTTACAGGCAAGTGACTTGTGTACTAATGACCGTAGTAATGTATTTGTGGCCAGTTAGCTTGCCGACAGTAATTTCTTCCCCAATCTACCAAAGTTAAGACCTGAACAAAAATCTGTGCCTGAACTTGTGACCTTCATACATGACACAAAGGAGCCTGATGGACAGAAACAGGATACAGTCTTTTTTATGTAAATTTTTTGTAGACCAACTGGCAACAGGCCCCTTCGTCACAGCACATTTGTCATAGGGTTATTTAGAAGAAAAAAAAACGTCGTACAATAACGGCTTGTTTGTCTCAAAGCAATGTTTTGTTCTACTTAGGTCAACCTGGCAAAAACCCATACAAGGTCTGCAAGGTTGGTTGAGAGCAAAGATTTTGTATGAAATTGTGCAGTTATAGGCCAACCAGTGCATGCTGCCTGCATTCTTGGACGTTGTGGTTAATGAAAAATTACACTTACACAAGTGTTGGCGGGGCAAATCTTAATTAGGTTGTGAAATCAACACATTGATGCGACAACATTCCACGACTTGGGTGTCTGTTTGAGCATGGTGGTGCACTTCAGTTGTCAGCTGCATGTGCTGCCAGCCCACCTCCAATTCACAAGCTCCACTTCTTGACATGATGCCATCTTGGTACAGTACAATTTTGCAAGCTTATGTGAGCTTATATTTTGCAAGCCATGCACCATTCATCACAGTCATAAAGCCATGTGACTCTGTTCTTCTTTGGGTTGTCTCTAGGGATTTTTTGTACAGTCACGGACAAGGTAAGCTGAAATGGCCGAGTACTGACCTAAAGGTACTATTAGCACTGCCCCAACTCGAGAAATTGAACTAGTAATGAGGGATTACAGTGGCATGTTATCTGGCTCCTCACTTTTGCCTGTTGAGACATCAGAGAAATTATTTGACTGATGGAGGAGCCACGCACCCAAATAATGAAGGCGGCAACAAGTGTGGGTAAGCGGTAGCAAAGTACTCAATAAAGTGGCCCTAAAACGCAGAAAAGGAACGGGCAGAGTACCTCACAGTGCTTACCACACACTGCAATCTCGTCCGCATGCTGTCTCTGGCTGATAGTTAAAGGGCAACTGCACTCAGTTCCAAAAATTTTGGGATAATGAGTGATTTCACATTAAAAATAGCACGAAATAAAAGACACGTCATTGGCTTCGCGAAAAATGATATATATATATATCTTAAATCTTACTTTAAACGTGAGCTGAAACCGAAACTTCGGCTCCGTCTGGCAGCATTGGCCTCGGGCCACCAAAAGCATGGCCATCACGTGGTACGAGATGTCACGTGATGCTCTACGCAACTACGGGCGGAATCGGGGCGAGCCATTGTAGGCGGCTCTACGCAACTACGGGCGGAATCGGGGCGAGCCATTGTAGGGGCAGGCGTGTGCAATCGCCCGTCCCAACGGTGCAATCGCCGCCAAGTGTCTGCATTGCTGTCTTCACCACGTTTTGGTGTCTACGACATAAGACGACGACTGCACAACTGCGGCATCAGTCTGCACACTTAGTGTGAACGAAACTTGGAGACAATAATCACAAACATTGAGACGAAGACATGGGAGACGGTGGTAACAGCGGGACGGCTCCCAAGAAGCGCGCTGCGCAGGCGCATTATGCCAATCATGCGGACACCGCTGAGCACAGAGAAGAAATTTTGTTGACGTCACCCGTTACGCTTGCCCGGAGAAGAAAAAGCAAACAAAAAGGGGCAATGGTCATGAGGTGTAGCTTAATGTTCGCTATGCCAATGCCGTAGCCTTGGCTGCGCTGTAGGTTGCGCCTCAATTCGCCCGCTAGAGTCAGTTGATTTCGGCAACTTGGCGAGTTGCAAAGTTTTCTGGACCGTTTAAGAAACATTTAGACAGAACTACTAGGTCTTAATATTTTATATGTGGTCTTCCTAGGTGATACGGAAGAGGACTGCATTGGTTTTTCAAAAACAAAAATGAAGCGGAGTTGCCTTTTAAACTTTGTTCGCCGGGGCAATGCCACCAGTATCTTTTGATCATTGCTCAGTCGTTTCAGTTTACATTGTCCACGGCTGTATATACAATTTTTTTAATGAAACTTCACTCACTCTTTCCTTCACTTGCTGCTATAAACATATGAAAAAAATATTTCTGCTTTATTGAGCCAGATCATGCCTTTGCTATTTGAGCCCTTTTTTTATCTATTCATTCAACATGTCATTACCATGCAGTGTTATTGATTAACATAGCAAGTGGTGCTTGGTACGCTCGCCGCCTATGTGGCTGTGAAGCAAAGCACCGGCCCAGAGCCGTATATTGGGAGAGTTTGGCCAGTGGATGTGGCGACGAAGCCGCTGGAGAAGAGAAAAGTGAAGGAAAGGGAGGAGAGCGCCGAAGGAGTGTGAGAGAAAGAAGGGAGCAGAGAGGAGACGACCGCCATTTTGACGGAACGCTGTCGGCGCGCCGAGCACTGTTGAGGTTACGCGTCGTCTGCTACGGGCTTATTTCTTTTTTGCCTGAATAAAAGTTTGCGTTCAAACATGGAGAAACTTCATTTGTTAGCTTTTTAAGCCACCGAGGAATAACACTATGTCATTTTCTTGCCAGAGCCTGCCAAATAAAAGGAAAGAACCGAAATTTGCATGTCGATCCCATGCATTCAGCCGGGCGAAGGAGTGAAAATGGCGGCCCTCCCCGCTCAGCTGGGAACAGCCGGGAGTTCACGCGCATGCGCTCACGCCTCTCGCTCCGTGCCAAGGGCTGATTGCCGCACTCGGGAGGGACGCGTTCTGGCGACGAGATCATAGACTGGCCAAACTCTCCCCATATACGACTCTGCACCGGCCCACAGATCCACAGTTGCTGGGATTTTCAAATCCAAGCCAAGGTGCTTGCAATCGGACAGAGGCTTACAGCGGAAAAGGTGCATTGTAACCAAGATTGCGGTTGCCTGTCAAAAGATCCCCAGGTGGTCAAAATTTATCCTTACCCCTCATCTAGAGCATGCAATATGCCCTTTGTTAGTTTAGTATGTGAAACCTTCAAATTTGTTCTTGTGCTCGCTGCACTGTAGTTACAGCTCACAAGAAATTGGTGTGCAGTCTAGAAATGTGTCTGTCTTCACGTATGGGGCCCTTGCTCTGGGACTATCTTCGTGTGGTGCATCTCACGATGAGCGACACCGCTTGGTGTTTGTGCACGTGCGTCTCCTGCTTAAGAGCACATTTTATAGGTTACTTAATATTCCTTGCACTCACAATCTGACCAATTGTACGAAAGATGGGTTGCTTTATGACAAATGTTTCTAGGTCAAAAAATCATCCTGTTACCTGCTAGCCTGTGGTGAGCGCACGTCTTCATCACAACAGAAACTCCAGAGAAATTATCAACACAAGAGTTGCGCGTCTGATTTGGGCAGGGTCTTTTTCTGTTTTTTTTACAAGTTTCATTTGGAAGTGTAAGTTTTGTTTTTCATTTTTCACTAGTGCTCAGGTAACATATTGAAAGGCAACCTGGTCAGATAACATATTGAAAGGCAACCTGTCAGTAGTCGCACCCTCGTTATTTCGAAGTCTCTGAACCGAAGAAACAGAAAAGACAAAACAGGCTTGTTGTAATTTCTTGTCCAAGGTTCACAGTGCGTGAAAGCTCACAAGTTACCTGCTTTATTTTCTATTCTATCTACTCGTGCACAATGTGACTGTCTCTGATTAAACCACAAGTATGAAGCGTTTCGTAAATCATGCCGGGATAGAAAAGTGCAGAGTTAATTTCTTCCAAACCAATTCACTGATCACATGAGCGGAATGGGATGCTGCCATGCTGCATGAACGATCTCAAAAGACCAACTATTGCGTTAAACTGTTGTTGCTTGTGATGCAACTTTCAGGCAAGGCAGATTTCAATTTGTTCTGCACTGTGTTCACTGAAATGAAAACCTAAGACAATCTGTTCGTCCGGTCTTATTGCAGGGACAACATGCTACCCGCTGTCCACTTACAAGCTGGGAGACTGGGACAAGAAAGTTCGCTCCGTAATGCAGCCGTCATTCCGTGGCAACGCTTCAACTGCCTACGGCCAGCGCTGCGAACCGAAGGCACGAAAGAAGTACGAGAGTGAGAGACAAGTAGAGGTTTTTACTTGTGGCCTTCTTGTCTCACCAAAAACCCCTGGCTAGGCTGCTCCCCGGACGGAGTTGTGTTCGAGGTAGGGAGGCCAACGAAGTTAGTGGAAATCAAATGCCCTACGAAAGGACAAACTGTGACTGCAAAAGCACTTCTGGCAGCCTGCGACTTTCTGAATCATGACGAGGCAGGCAATTACATGCCAAAGCAACGCCACACCTACTATGCCCAGATGCAACTTGGAATGGTGCTTCTGGACGTGAGGAAGTGCGACATGGTGATTTATGCCGACTTTGATAAAACCATCGAAGTCATTAGTGTGGACTTCGATGAAGCCTTTATCTTGCCGCTGCTCACTAAAGTGAAGGATCTGTACTTTACGCATGTGCTGCCGATTTTGTGCTCATCAGATGTTTAGTTACGCAAACACTGCATTATCTTGGTTGGTTAACCAACAGTGGCTTGCCACATGACCATGTGGTGAAGTGCCCAACAATGACAAAAGGCAACATCTCCTAGACAACAAATTTGAAGTGCTGAATGTATGACGTCGCCTAAAGAAGGTCAACGCCAGGCACAGATTCGACACGAAGACAGCATTTGGCTGGGACCACTGACACAAGCACTCGTTGGCCTGCTTTAGGCGACGTCGTGCATTCAGCACTTCGGATTTGTTGTCTAGGGGGTGTTGTGAAAGCGGGCACTACTTTAATTACAGTTAGCGGGAGCATGAGACTATGTGGAATCTAGCAGCCCGGCGCGCAACTGCAGCGCAACCGTATCGCTGCTGTTGCAGTTCAGACACCAGACTGCTAAAGTGCTCCTGGCACTTGATTGCCACTAATTTTCTCCTCGCACTTGATTGGCTGAGGTGAATTGTAGCTTTTCTGGTTAGGCTTTTTGATGTTGTATTGCATTTTTGTATTATTTTGAAATAACTTTATTGTTAGTTATTTATTGTTTGCACATAATGAGTGGCCGAGTGTGTTAATGCACTGCAGCTCGGTGCATATGGAGCGAAAGCTTGTGCTGCGGAACCCAGGGACACTAAAGTCAGTCCCCACCTCTATTTGTTTCAATCTGGATGAGCACCGCATCATATGTGCATGTTGGCTTTGAGGACAAACTGCATAATACTTATTTATTTAAGCTTTCAGGATTCTGTACAATTTATTTAGATTATTTATCAATATTTATTGTGGTTAACTTCACTGGAGTACAAAATCTGGTATTTATAGAGCCTCGGCTTATGTATAAGACATCTTCATGTTTGTTATATGTGAAAATTGTAACTTTTGGGCTAATAAGCTCCTAGATCAACCTATGTGTCTGTTCTGAATGAAAACTATTGTGAATGATGTGGGTATGTGCAATATTTAATTGACAATAAAGGGTATAGTAACAGCTGATGTTTCATTCAAGAACTTGTGTTTCTCAGATACTAGCTTCCAGGCTGCTAGTCCGAGGTTTATAATAAGAGGCTTCCTAACAGGTATCAATCGGAAACTTTTTAATGATATGAGCATCACTTGTTAAATTTCACTGAAAAACATAAACACACGCACATACAAGCAGAAAACACAAAACGAAGAAGGATTGCATTAAAATAAAATTATGAGGCAGACAAGATGCCTGAAAGTTCTATACGTGTTCACTAATTGTCAGAGAGAGGTTACCCCCTTTTTGTAATAAGGGTTCGGAAAGAGTCTCTTTGATGCTTACAAACAAAACTGGAACTGAAAAAAGAAAACTCAGAACCCTAACAATATTGTATTCAAACCCCATGGCTGAAAAAAATAAACTCCTACATAAACTTGTTATCCGCTAGAACAGAAGGGGATAAATTGGCTAAGCCACATGCAATACTGAGCATGTCATCGGCTAGTGGCACCATGTTCCAGGGCATCTTCTGGGACACTATCTTCAATAGCTTAATTCTTTGAATGACCCTTTCCACGTGAACCCTTGCCGCAGCTATACGCTTAGTGGCAAGAGCTTCAGCCTTGGTCAGCTGCTTTTTGGCATGCAGGAAGGGGGGCCTCACTACAGCTATGAGCCTCGATTCGCATGTGGCGTCTATAAGAAAACCTTTGTCAACCATGATGTGGTCGATGCCAGGCAACAACTTATCAACTAAACCACTCTGGTCGAAGATGGCCTTGTCTGAGGCTCGCCCTCCGTAACCACTGCTTAGGTAAGTAATCAAGCCACCGGGTGAAACACCTATCATGAACTTTACGGTGTGTCCCTTTTTGTAGTGCGAGTATGTGCTTATTCGACATTTCAAGCACTTTGGTCTACCGACAGGAATTTCGGTACAGTCTAGCACGATGCGGACGTGAGAAAACTTTTCGAAACACACCGGCATGTTGTGCAAAACCTCATCCTTAGAAGGCCAGGTTATTGCACATTTCAGGAATTCTGCAAGGACCTTTGTTGTGTGCCTCACAGTGGTGCTTATCGTAGATGGGGACACACCAAAGACATTAGAAAGGAAATCAAATGTCAGAGCATGCTTGAAAGCCATCATGGTCAAGATTATTCTATCTCTCGCTGGCAGTACAGCTCTTGATGATGTGGGCATCTTTTCAGACATGAGCTTCTCCAAAGCATTGAGAAGCTCCATGTTGGGGAGGCCAGTGAAAGAACACACATTTGCTTGATTCACCATGCGAGAAAAGTTCTCCCAAAGTCTCCACTCGACACTTGTACGCCTTGGTCGAGGAGAACTACTGGGGATGGGCGAGGTCTCTCCAACAGCACTGGAGATGGTAGTGGAGCATCTTCCTCTTCATCGAAACTTGCGCCATCCTCTTGGTCGGATTGCGTTTCTGCTTCGCAAAGTGCAACCTAGGACGAAGTTCAAACGTTTGTAACCAACCTTAGTGTCAGTGGTGTGAAGACATAGTTGGTGTCAAGCTAAGAACTCAGCAGAAAAATTCACTCTAAGGAATTCATATTTCTCTGCCAGCCAATCGTTTCCACTCATTTTCTGACATCACAAACAGACCTTTTCAACATAGTGCAGATTGTTTTGAACATCGGCTTTGCCGAGGGTGCCAGTTTCTGCAAGTGATTATTCTGCCTTTTACTTTAGCATTGTACTGGTATCTGCTTTTGCGTGCGGTAGTTTCTGTGTGACGATGGGAGACTTTATTGGTCGCGTGGATGTTTATGACTTGGGGTGCAGCGGAGGGGGAGGGGGTGAGGATTTTTTTTGGGGTGGAGGGGGCCTCAAAGTTCCATAAGCCTCCCCCCGGCTACGCTGCTGATGTCGCCGTTGAAGTGTTTAGTTCCCTTGCTTAGACAATCATGTAAGCCATGCCCACTGAGACAACACCTCCTAGATAAAGCCGTAGTGCTGATAGAGAT
>JAZHYW010031286.1:0-67553 GCA_037355805.1 Ixodes ricinus | reverse complement strand
ACTACCTTTGTGAAAAAGTTTAAACACACTCATTCATCGGTTTATTAATGCGATTTTTGTTTTCACGCCTCGGTACTATTCTGTAGATAACAAAGTGCCGGATTCTTGATGTCACCTAAACAAGGCCATTGTGGGGAGGGGGGGGGATTGGACACGAATGAAGCGTCAACGTTGGTCTGAGACAACGTTACTAGAACTATACTGAGTTACGGAACTGCCCATAGACGCTGCTTCCACGAGAAGTACAACCCTTCTCCCCCTCGGTCCCCCTCCCGTCGTTCGACGCGCCACCGTCTTGGGGACGGCTGTTATGGTGACTGGAGTGTATTCTGTGCAGTCGTGTACACGTTACTCGGAGAGAAAAGAATCGATTACAATTACAATTACTTTTGGTTCAAAAGTATTCAGTTAGATTGCTCGATCACTCGAGAAGAAAAGTAATTGAAAGTTACCCGTAAAAGTAACCGTTACTTTTCCTATTACTCTGGATTTTCAAAGCGACACGTTTCTCTGCTGGTTTGAAAACGGATTTTTCGTACTGCACATTAGAGAGTTTATGGAAACCGTTTTTGCACATCCCATACGGTGCGATCGGCCCTCCGGTACGAACGGCGCATGCGCGAGTCTTCCGCGGTAGCGCATGCGCAGTTGGTACCGGAGGGCCAATCGTACCGCACCGGATGTGCAAAAACGGTTCCCTGAAGTTATTGGATTAGAATCACCGAACTATAAACTGCGTATCTTATCAATCCACAACTTTTGATAGACTATCTTCCTCCTGTCGGAGACTCGTTTCGAGTATTCTTTGCTTAGGAAACTTGTAGAAATAAAGGGCACCCTTCGAAAGGGGAGAAATAAAGTAGTAAGGGTTACAGGTAGCCTACGTACTTCCAAAAGTAATCAGATTACTAACGTGATCACTTCCTAATAAATGTAATGAAATGATTACAAAGTTACCCCCAAAAGTAACAGAGTAGTTGTAATGAGTACTGTACAAGTCTGACTTTATGGAATACATATGTTTTAATGCGCAGGGTCACTTGTTGCGCGCAGTACTGCTGAAGCCACGGGCAAGGAACAGGGAAAGCAACTTTTGTCCGAATTTCGAGAAACGCGGCTCTTCTAGGTGAGGATGGCGTGTACAGAAAGGAGGTACACCATTGAGACCGGTGTGCTTGTCCCTTGTCCACTTGTCGTCCGTTGCCTCAGGTCAGAATCGTGTGTAACGTTAGCCAGTTCGCCCAGGCTTGTCTCCTAACAAAGGGCGGTCCAAGCAAGGGGAAGAGTTCCTCCTTTCCCTCCTCTTTACTACTAGCGGTGCGCTCTCGCCCCTGTACCTTTTGGTAATTGGCTGCGCGGAACTAGCGAGGTAAAGTATAGAGGGCCCTTCACCCTACTCGCATTGAATACGCAGTTTTGAAGCGAAACACTAGATGGCGCATCAAACGATAGTAGGCGGACTGTAGGGTGAAACTTCCGCGGGATTTCCGCAACTGAGCTAATGCGGAAGTTCCACAACTGAGCAATCAGTAACGGGGCACTGGAACTCGGACCGACGCAGCACCCGTCTCCAATCTGTGCTCCCCATTGGCCTTCTTTAGGTGAAGTCTAAACTTCGGCACTACGGCTTTCGCTATCTCTACATCAACTCGACTCTCTGACGCCGCGTAACTGCGATGGCGTTGCTGTCGGCGCTGCGCATGCGCAGATGCCTTATCTCACGCGAACCACGCACAGTGCCCTCACAACTTGTCTGGGCGAACGCGGACTTGTTCGTAAACAGCGCGTTGGTGCAGAGGTGCTGCACTTTGACGTCACGCGAAGTGGCTCCCCGCCAAAAATGCAGACGAAAATTGCGACTTCATACGACGTATCGTGACGTGACGTCATGCCTGACGCTCCGGTGTGTCGTGAAGCGTTTCCCCCGCTAAATTTAGCGGGTAAACGCTCGAATCGGGTAAAAACGGTCTTACGGCGATTTCCGTATTTCCGAAGAGTCCAACGTCGATGTGCGCGCGCACGGACTGCGGCTAGAGGGAGCCGACGATTAAGAACTCTTCATTTATTTATTTATTTTTCTTCCGCTTGTTTTGCGGCTGCCGGTTGTTGCCAAGGTCACCGCTTGAGCATCCCCAGCGAGCGGCGTCCTTTTTCGGTTTGAACTTCCTCCTTGCTGCACGGAAAAACGTGCGGATGCGGGATTCCGTTACCCGATTCGTTACTGGAGCAAGACGCTGTTCTGGTACACACACACCGCAACCGCTTTTTTTCCACTTCTCTCTCTCTCTCTCGCCCTTACGTCGACTTCTTTTTCTTTTCTTTTTTGGCTTTTCTGCGCTCTCCATCGTCAATGTATGCGAATGTATACGGCGACCAAGTTTGTCTGCTCTTTGCGCATGCCTCTTGTGTTTGTTTACCGTCCAGTTGAGCCCATGCGCTTTTGTTTCAACCCCGACCTCAACCCACGATGGCGCACGCTCGACTGCTTCGTCATCGTGCGTTCTTTGTGTTGCCCCTTTGATTGGCGTGCTCCCCCCATTTTGTTCCACCGTGCCAAAGACACATTTCGGAGCACTTGCTCGCCGTACACACCTCTCCGGTGCTTAGTTATCACACAGCCAGAAAAATGCTGACTCATTGGGCTGTGTTTTAGCATGCGTGGCGTCTCATATTTCCAGAGAGCTATACCGCGCAAGCTCAAAACACCTTCCACAGCCCAGTAGACAAAGATGGCAGCCCACAGAAGGCGACTATATTGGAAGGGTCCATATAAACCATTCCAGTATTCGCCTTCCGCGGGACGCTGTCATTTTCGTCTCCCGACGCAAAGGATCGCGCCGAGATTCACAGACACAAAATTCGTGTTCTGCGCATGACGAGTTTTTTTGAGGGGGGGATTACCGGAACACGCTGGCGAAATATAAAATCATCGTGGGCGCTACGCGAAGCGGATAGGCACACCTTAAGCGACCGTAGTAGTTTTATTTTAGATGGATAAATAAATAATATCGAAACGCGCAGTTTCTCAACTTCGTTGAAGATTGACGAATGCCTTATACACATAGTGATCGTGTCCACTGTATATGAGCCGCATTTAAATATCGCCACAGCGGGGATTGCGAAGCTGGATGACGAAATCCCGGAGATCGCATTTGTTGACGTTGTTCCCGTAACTTCGTCATCAAGTTTTGCGAAGGAGAGACTAAGAGAAAACGTCCGTTTTTATCCTTGGAATTCCATCGCGACGAAGACGCTTCTTGCTTCAATAGCGTTGCGTGCGAGTATAGACTCGGGTCTCACTAGTGTCAGTAAGCTTGTGCAAGGTGAGAAACTTTCGTACAAAGTATCGTTGCACGGCCTCTTTAAGTCCAGTGGCAAGAAGTTACATAAGGGGAGGGCTATGCTGATGCAGTCGAAATAATACACCACGTGAAAGAGGTTAAAACCGATTAGAGGAAACAGCAGGAATATGCAGGTAAATATAGAAAAAAATTAAAGAGATGGGCAGAGCGGTGGTTTATTTAATGTTGGCATGAAAAAAAATATAGGCCATTATTCGAGCTAAAAACAGCTTTTCGTGGAAGGCTCGTCAAAACATGAGGGGCTCGAGAAAATCACGTGGTGACCAAGAAGGTGCTCGTTTCCATGGTGACGGTGAGCGTAGCAGCTACGGACTTCTCGCGCTGAAGGAGACGGCGCTGCGAGATTATATATACTGCGTGCTTCGCCGCACTATATATTTCGCCGTGCTTTTCAATGGGCGGAAGGTAAACATAAAAAGTTCGATATAAAAATTTAACGCAGATGGCTGATTTTCTTCATCGCCCAATATTTTGACAACTCTTGAAAAGCGTGCTTTTTTTTTTCTAGCTATGCAACAGCCGAAAAGTCTTGTGGGTTTTTTTTTCGTTTTTTTTTTCCTGGTACATGGGGCTAAAGTATGTAAAACTACAGAAAAATGTACGAGTCTCGATAAAAATCAATATAAAATGTAGCGTTCAACATTTACATGATACAGTGTCTCAAGTTGCAACAGCTTTTTTTTAAAGCTTTATAAGCTATAACAGAATCTCCAACAAACACGCACACAAAAAAAAAGTCGATTCGCCAGATTAGTCCTCACATATCCCACCGTGGTACACGTCAGCACAACCGGTTTGGTTACCATTGCAACTTGCACAAAAACGGTGCAAACAGGCACTTCCTTCCAATATAGTCCCATTACCACTATTATCGGTTGAGGACCTCTCGTTCATGGGTCATCGGTTGAGGACCTCTCGGTCCTCGGGTCAGGACCTCTTCTGGTCAGGACTTCTTCCACTCCAGTTACCACATGTCTATGCTCTCCGTGGTGCATGGTAATGAGAAAGGAAGGCAGCGGCAATAATAAACAATGTTATTCGATGAGTCTCCAAAACGAGCGCTTAATGACCTCTAAACCCAAACGATTTCTTCATTATGACTGCATCCTATGAACTATGGACTGCGTTGCAAAACAGAATTATGTTGCGAGGGAATCCTTCTGCGTCTTACGCGTTTCCTTTTCGTGTCTTCATCCCCGTGCGCTTTCCTTTTTTATGTTTTCACATCAGGTATTACCAGTCTTTGGAAATAAAGGTTGCTGCCACTTTTCTTCTCTTCGATGGTTGCAGTGTCCGGTCTATTCCCACGATCACGGGGATAGACCGGACACGCGTTGCGGAACAATTCGTGCCGCCGCGTGCAGTTTTCAGGATATACCATATAAGGACCCCTCCCTGCCTTAATTAGCCGCACCTAGATGGGCCCCGGGCCGTCGAGTGGCGCGATTAAAGAGGGGGACACCGGCGAGATGCGGCGGCACGCGGCACCACGTCCACTGCACGCTTCTCACTCGAACGCCGAGCGCGCAATCATACGCGGCGTCCGACGAGGCCTGCACTTAGAGCCTCATCAAGAGTCGCTTGACCCGCGCCGCCGACACGACCGGGACAGTGTGCACGCGCATTAGGCTGAGAAAACCGCTAAAATTAGCGCCCGTCGGGAAAGCGGAGAGGTTAACGGCGAGGCCGCCCTAACAACCGCTAGGTCTTCTCACAGCTAGGCCTAACGTGGCGGCGCGCCCGTCTGCCGGGGGTGCATGCATGCCGCGTTCTCGCGGCCAGGGGTCCGAGAGTAATCGCGCAGTTAAGTGCGGTATACTGGTGACCCGCTTTCGAGAGTGCGCCAATCTGCGGCCTTTTTCCCCGCACTTTGCACGGCATGGCGGAGGGGGGACGCTGTTGCGGGAGCGACGAGAGCGCGGGTGCCACGAAAGCCGTCGCTGGCGTCAACGCCATTGGATACGCTGAGCTACATGAACCTTGCCGCTGACGCTGGGCGATGAATGACCTTATGAACGAGAGTGTCCCTCTGGGTAGTTGGCAGCGTTATGCGGAAAAGCGTTCGAACTGAACGACGTTCCTGGAAGGCGTTCTTTTTAGGAAGAAACGCCTCCGTTCCATCTTGCATCACGTGTTTCGGAGTAAACGGTAAAAAAAACGGCGTGCCTTTTCTCTTTGTCTATATATCTGCCCATATTTAGCAGGCATTTCGGAGTTTTATTTTTGACTATTTCAAACCACCACTTCGAGGGGCGGATAAATGTCCGAGAGATAGTTGAAAACGAAGAACTGGAAAAAACCTGATCATAGTCGACACGTCAAATAGATATATAGAGATACATTAACTCGCTCGGTGTTGTTTTATCTGCGAAATGTCCGGCATAATATTTCATTACAATACGCAAAAGTAACGTTAACGTAACGACACCTTCCGACCATACAAGTGTAACGGGAACGCGTTCCTTTCGAACCACTGTAACTCGCAACGGGAACTCCTTCCAAGATTGAGAAGGACCGAGGAAGGAGCTTCCGGTCCTCCTTTGGAGGAGCGTCCACAACACTGGTAGCTGGTTCGACGCGCGGCACTGTTAGCGCGAACACGAATTCGGTATTTTTTTTCCGCCAGTTTACAACTTCGGTTAGTACCGCAACTAAGCATATTTTCCACCACTACCATATAGTTTTGGTGACAGTCCTTCAATATTGAGAGAGAAAAACAAAGAAAGCCGGCAACGGCTCGTTCGAGCTAACAGTGTTGCGGAGTGTAGATATAGCTAAGAAACGAACGTGGTATTACACTCTCTACCATAGCAAAAGGAAATTAACATTTCTCAATTAACCTTCGACTCGAATGCATTGTTCTCAACGTTCAGCAGTTCTATACACTAACGCGCGGCCCTGACTGGCGTGACGCCGCTACTGTTTCGTACTATTGGCAGGACCCAAGCGCAGACACGCTACGCGAATCTGGTTCCTAATAGGGAGGGCCTATCATATACACTCCTATACCTTCCAAAGTTGAGGCCCTGGAAAAATATCCGAGTTTTACATTTCAGGCAGTGATATCTCACTACCAACTCTGCAGGGACATGCAGCTGCAGGCGTGTATGCCTTAGATGCTAGTGGGGAAGGCGTCCGGGAGGCGGCAGACAGGGTGTCAGGCAGCGAAGGCCAGTCTATGATGTGCAGAGCGAGCTGGAAGCCTTCGGACAACACCTCATAGATGTGGGATAGAGGGCGCAAGCTACCGAGTCGCGGCCGAATGGTGACGCAATGCTCGTGTTCCAATCTTTATCTCGCGACGTGGCCTCCCGTACGTGACGTAACAATCCAGCGCTACGAAGGCCTTGTTGTCTAAGAAATAAAAAAAAGATAAAAAAAAATAACTTTATTATGCTTCAAATTACGAGCAGCCCAGCTAGGCTCCCTCATTATCTGGGAGGTGTTGCATCGGCGGTCGTTTGCATCCTCAGGCGGGCGAGCGGAGCTCCATCCCGGCAAAGGCTTGCCGCGGGAAAGCCGGCGCCGGGCGAGAGCAACTCGGCGGCGAGCAAAAAGAAACAGCTAGGCCCGCTTTTGAACGCGGGGACCGGCGGCCCAGTTCGGCGGCGTTTTTTCAAGGGCGATCCCATAGCTTTCGGGCCGGCGTCTCTCTTAAACGCGGATGGGCCGGTCTCCGGTCTTTGTTCTTGCGCGCGCCGGGCAACGGGGCTGCATGCAGTGGATTCCTCCGTCGAGGGAGGAGGGCCCCTTCTTAGGCCTAGTCTCGATTAGGCCTAGTCCCGAGTTCGCCTATTTTCGGGGCGAGCGGGGCCTGACTGACCCAGATCTGGCGCGGAGAAGAAGAAGCGTGGTTCTTCTGGCCGCTCATCGACGGCCATCGGCGCCTGGCCAAGCGCCGCTGGCTCCGAGAGAAGAAAAACTGGGGCTGCGGCGGGCTGTGGGCAGCGGCGTCGGCTGGCCTCGACGGGTGCCCGGGCGTGCTCGCGCCACTGACCGCTCCACATTCGCCACGTGCGGGCACCGCCATGCGCCACTCCTGGGATGCGGCTTCGCATCAATACGCGGCACACGCGGCGCCGCGCCCAGCGCTTGAAAAGCCTGCCCGGGCCGGCCGGCAAACTGCGACGTCGGCATGACACCGTTCCCATGCACACATATGAAACGCAGTGTTGGCCGAAATTAAATTTTTCTTGTTTTTCTTGCAGAATTCACGTTTGAAGTGGTCTTGGGGAGACCGTTGGCGAGGCTAATGCATAAAATCGCAGGCAGGACGACCATTGGTAATTCTTCTGTCATTCGAGACTGTGCCAAAGATGGCAATGGCGAGGCTAACCCGGAATCGCTGGCAGGGCCAACATTAAACCGAGGTCAAAACGCAAATACATCATACATAAGACAGTATGCAAGCATGCACTAAATGTGTGAAGCATACATGCTTTGAAGATACTTGAGTCCTGACCGCAGTTATAAACTTTGGTGATCATGCCTGCTACGAACATCCTGTCCTTTTGTAGGATATACGAGGGGCGTTCATAAAGTTCGTATTATTACCACGAAGGAATAGAGGTTCAGCAATCAAACTAGAGAAGGAGTTGAGACTTTGTCTACATATTCGCCACCAAATACTACCCCCTTTTTTCAGCCATGCACCACATGCCGGAGGCCGTTGTTATAGAATTCCTCGTTTTGAGTGTTCAGGAATCGCTCCACTTCAGCAACCACTTGGTCACCATCCTTGAAATGCTTTCCTCTTATTAGGCCACACTGGAAGCGTCTGCGCCATTTAACCAAAGTGTCATAAACTAGGGTGTTGTCCCCGAACAGTGCTCCCAGATTGAAATGAATATCCCTAATATTGCTTCCCTGCAAATAAAAAAAAAAAAAAAAAAAAAATACGGATTATTGCATGTGCTTCGCACCGACGGGCGGTGCCATTTTTGTTTCGACTCCCTAGCGGTGCTCCGAGCTACTATAGCATGCGATGTTCATATTGCGCGGAAACTAGAGGGACGCGCGCTCATGTTAATGCCTGATTTGTTCTGTTTTTTTTTTAATTTTTGTGCCGATAATACGAACTTTATGAATGCCTTTCGTATGAGCCCGGGATGGCAAAATTACTTTCAAAGAGTGATGAAATTACACTACCAATTACTTTCCTGAAAACTGCAAAAATGTAATTAAATTACATTACAAATTACCGCAGATTAAAAGTAATGACGTTACATTAGTTACTTTTCAAAAGTACTGAACAATTACTCAATTGTGACTTCTTAATTGCTTTAGGCAGTAATTGGTGAACATTTTATTTAGAGTATATATATTAAACTCGGGTCGTTCTGTTCGCGCGGCAGCAGCCACCTGCGCCTCGACAGGAGCCGCACTGAAGAGTCGTTTCGCCGGCGCATACGACGGATGTGTTAATTTTACTTGATAGCTTATTTGGATGCGACTCAAAGACAGTCGACTCACCGGTTTTGCTGTACCTTTAAAGATGAATGTTGTTAGTTAAAGGGTGTCACGGTTTCGTCTTCTTGATGTTTAGGAAATCGCACTACGTGTCAGTAACTTATATAGGTCGGGCCAGTACAGCTCCTTTTCGCCAAGAAGTCACGAGGAAAATTTCACTCCTGGCTCGGACGCAGTCTAATCCTTTCCTTCCACGAACACTAGTTGACGCATTCCCGGACGTGTGAAGTACTCATTCCAAAGTCATCAGAAGACCAGAAGAGCCCAAGGGATCGCGCGTTGTCACACAAGGAGGTCGAAAGTTGGATACGCTGAAATACCGCCGGGGAAAGAAACGTATGGAAGGATATTCCTAAATTGTGCACTTTCCAAATGAACGGGTGGCGGGAGTCTGCGCGTTTTCATATTCCTGACTGAAGCCCTCAAGGAAAGGGCAGAGAGACATAGCGCTAGCGGCACCCGCTACAAAAACCATTTTTACCAGCCAAAACCGAGGCTATGCACGAAATGCTCTGAGTTCTTGACGAGGCATTTGAGATGAAGTATTGACGCCGGCCGATTTCTTGTTCCAGGTCGCAATGGTCGAAGCTTGACGGTGTGACATTGCTTGACGAAAGGGCAAGATAGGCTGGGGATATACGTGTCCTGTCGTCTCAGCTTTTAAAATGCGTTGACTTCACCGGCGGTGTGCCCTTGGCATTGAAGCCATGGTACCGGTTTGACTCCGTGTTGTGTAAAGTTACGTGAGGCGTGGCCTTCCAGCGGTGTCTTCACACGAAAGCTTTCTCCATCTGCTTCGTCTGTCGAGGCCGTCTTTGTGCGTCCGTCGTGTTTCTCGCTACAAGGTTTCGCTTACAGATGAGCCTCGCTTAATTTGATCAGATGTTCCGCTCTCTCTCTCACCTCTTTCTCTGTCTCTTTCACATCTTGTTATGCAAAACAAGTTTTCTTCTTTTCCTTAAAGCTCGCAAACAAGTCACGTCTCATTTGGAACAAGAGTAATGTTCAAAAATTAATTTGCTATTTTTTTCGAAATGACTATCTGAAAGTACTATTATTAGATTACTAAAGTGCCAGCCTAGAAAAGTATATAATGAAATTACTCACGACCACGAAAAGTAATTTAAAAACTGTAATTTCATTACAGTAATGACATTACTGTAAATTCATTACAGTCACCTCTGGTATGAGCAGTGTGAGTAGCGACTGTGAGTCATACTTAGTCCATCTGCTTGCACTCCGTTCGATCTCTATGGTGTCGAGGAAAGGCGTCGGGTTCGATTCCCGCTCCGCCACTGGGTTAATCTCGCCAACTATGATTACGTTGGAATAATTATAACCAAGTACGGTTTTTAGAAGCTTTGTATGTCTACGCATTGCATCATGTGCTACGTTCCATGTATGCTTCACTTTGCCGAGCGCCCTGCGTGTCGCGGCTTTCCGCGTGCAATCCTTCCTGTCCTTCGACAGATTCCGCGTTGAAAAAGCGCCGGGATGTTTACCGCCGTGTTGTGGTGCTCACGCATGCAGGCTCTATACTTCCCGGACGCGATTGACAACGGCGTGCGGGACGAAAACAATCGTCGCCAGTTTGTGTGACGCGCGTTCGGTGCTAGCCGTCTCACCCGGTGCGCTTTCCTCCCTGGCGCGTGACAGAGAGCCGTGAACGCGGACCGACCTCACCCACCGTCGAAAACGCTGTCCCTTTCGAAGGTTCCCCTCTGCCGAGTCGAAAAGTGAGCGCGGATCGAGCTGTCGCCTTTTGAAGAGTGGACAGCCCCGTTCAGCGTCGTTTTCGAAGAGATTACAGTTTACATTTTAGAAGAAATTATCTGTATCAAATATGACTGAAATGCAATGAAATCATCATACATTTCCGCGCACATACAGGACCCAATAAAAAAAAAAACTCATTTTTTTGTGCGTGTGTGTATGTGGGGGGGGGCGGGGGGAGGGGGGCGCCAAATAAACATACGCGTCACGGAAAATGTAAGAACGTGACCCTAGCGGTGTTGAAAACATTCCAAAGTTTCGGAACATGACGTTCCCTGGATCAAAAGCTACGATACAAACGAAATTTTCTCCGTGGTTTTTTCTCCGTGAGGAAGTTCCAATACGACTCCCGGAGCTCACATGGCACTCACACGCCAGTGGAATGGCTTCAGTGGCTCGTAACATCCTCGGCGGTACATCGCGAGACAAGACGGAGTATAATGAAATGACGGTTATTCGATATATCCCTCGAAAACTATACGCATCACTACCGCGGAAAAGGCGCAGTTTTTCCTTTTATGCGGTAATTATGAAATGCTATTCACAGCGTACTAATTTCCGGATCGGTTCGGTGACATTTTTTGCAACGGAAGCACCAAGCTTGTAGATGCGAAGCCTGATTCACGTGGTGCTATATCGCCACTGTCGCCTTGAACACCTCACGAGCGACGTCGCGACTGCGAAATCGTACGTAAAATGGCGCCATATGGGAATCAGACCTCATTCTCCAAATGTTGGAAAGTTTTGTTTACCGCAAGGCTTCGTGAAAAAACTAGAGTCACGACAAGCCATCCAGTCCAGTTCGCGTTTCTTTCGAGTTCTTAGTGAGTGTCTCGAGGTTCGCCAGCTTCGCGGCGTACCCCCAAAATATATTTTATTTTTATTTTTCCAGACAATGCCTTGTCTACAGGGTGTCGCAAAAAAATGTTTACAGGAATATTTTTTTTACCGAAAAAATAAACTAGGCATTGCCGAACGCTCATTTTCCGCCCAAAGGTAGCGCCAGAGGTGATAACCAGATGTCAAAGTCTCAGCCCGATTCGATACCTTAATATTAAGTTATAAGTGATTTTTTTGAAAATTTCAATGGGAAAATGGCGGCTGACGGAGTTTTCGAATACATGGTGGCTCTATGGCACCAGAAACCGAAAACGGGCAAAAATGGGGCCATTTTCCCATTAAAATTTTCAGAAAATCACTTAGTAACTTTTGAATAAGGTGTCCGTTCGGGCTGAAACTTTTGGCATCTGGTTGTGACCTCTAGGGCTACCTTTGGGCGGAGAATGAGCGTTCGGCAATGCCTAGTTTATTTTTGCGGTAAAGAAAACCCTGTAAATTTTTTTTTGTGACACCATCTATATAAAAATTACTATCCTTACACATGCACACTGTGTTTCATTATCAGCGTGAAGAAGCGATAGCAGTTTTTTTTTATCTTAAGATTTATTTGTGTCATAAATACTACTAGGTTGGTGTAGAGTGCTCACACAAGGCACAAACCCGAGTGGTAAAACTCTTTTCCCGAGCATACCTTTTCCGAAATAGCATTAAAAAGCTCGCCGATGTCGTGTTCGCGATAACAGGGAAGCGCGCTGTGCCCCGCCCCCCTTTGAAATGATTTATGTCGCCTCAAAAAAATCCATGATAAAAAAAATGGTAGCGACTTTTATCTCCAAAGTTCCGTAATGTATGTAACGCAATATTTAATTAAGGAGCAATCGTTTACATTTGTTTCGAATACATTAAAGAGCCCTCTCGGAAAGTGGAGTCCGCAATCTTTAATAATTCCCCCATTAAATCAAGCGCGTAAATTGAAGGGACATAAGCTGACGTCGCACGACTTAGTCATCTGACATGCCGTCACGTTGTCGAGTCGCTCGTGGTGTCTCGTGTCCTGATATATCACATGACGTGACATGACATCCTGGTGCGAATTCGTGGTGCCACGTGTGCCAGTTTCCCACTAAATTGAGCGAAGAAGCGCACAGGGGAACGAACAAACGTTATAAAAACAAATTTATGTTTAAAAATATTTGTTTGGTGATAAACTAGGAAAGTTTCAAACGAATGAATTGGAATAGCAGCGTTGATCACTCCATTAACCTTCTCATCGAAGAACAGGGGCAGGGGGGATACAACAACAATAATCAAAGTAAAAAAAAAAAAATAACCGCATCTCCACGTGGTGAATGATGTTGATTTGGGCGAAGCGGCGTCTGCTCTGTTTTCATTCATGGCAGAAAGAGAATGTGTGGTATGGAACGTGGTTATATAGACGCTTTGCAGCAGCTGTGCATGGGCGCCGCCATAAGCGACCTTCAGTTTTTGTTTCCTCTTATTACGTTCGCTTCACGTCATCGTTGCCACAGCAGGACAGGTTATTGCGACTTTAGGTGCTACTGCGTCCTCCTCCCCAGCATAGGTCCCTGTGGAGGCTCATAAACGCCCGCTTCAGTGGCTCGGCATTTCGGTAAAACAGGAGAAGGTCGGCTATGGCGGCTCAATCTGGCGCGTGTGCAAAGCGTCTATACGCATTTGAGCAGTTGACCGCAGCGTTCTCTCGTCTATAAACATTGAGCCGATGCATGCAAAGTTTAACGCCATTATATACGCATTTGACCGCAGCGTCCTCTCCTGTATAGAGGTTGAGCGGCTACATGCAACGTTTCATCCTTGACAGAAACCCCAGCTCTTGAGTTACTACCACATCTCAGAGCCCCCTACTCGTCCCGCAGTCGTGGCCTAGTGGTTAAGGCGATGAACTAGAAATCCATTGGGGTCTCCCCGCACAGGTTCGAATCCTGGCGACTGAGCAAACATTTTTTTTTCTTTTTATGTGAGCACGGACGCCGGACGGACGGACGGACGGACAAGGCTAGACCCTAAGGAGCTTCGCCCCTAAAAGGGCAGGGTGGAGCTTCTGTTGCAACACCAACACTTGGGAGTCTCGTGCGTCTTGGGGTTACGTGCGCAGCTGAAGCACGACGGAAGGCATAGGGCGCGTGCTGGAGGTATGCAGGGCGTTCGAAAGACACGCCCTGCCGTTCTCACTCTGTCAGTGACTATGGGCGAGAAGGGATTTGTATCGGAATGTATGCGGCAGGGGGACGTGTAGTCATCCCAGGCGGTTCCAATGTCCGCACACGGGTCGGTAAATCGCTCCGCGGCGGAAATATCGCCGTGTACCAGGGAAGTGGGCCGCGTGCACTGTTGTTCGGTCTGGCGGCGCCGCCTCAAAGCGCCCTATTATCCCCGCTGTTTCTTTGCGGTCTTCGGCGCGATTTGGACGCGATAGCCCGTCCGAAAGGCGGAACTCGTTTTCAAGGCTCCTCGGGCATGCTCGGAGCGGGACGTGCTTCGTCGGCCTCCTGGGACGGAATGCCCCATGAGCGCGGCGTTCTATACATGCGTCAAGGGGTTCGCTCTGCCTGCCGGTGTCTCCGCCGTCGATCTTCGGGTGCGTTACCCGCTGGCGTATTCGAAAAATCATGAGCCATTCCATTCCATGAAGGTGGATGACCAGCGAAGCTGTTTAGCACACGACACGGACGTGACACAGAATTTCGAACAAAGGTACGAACACGTTCATTGTCTCGTTCGGTGGTCATCGTGACAAAAGGCACGCACACACATGTCGAGGACTATCACCGCCTTGAGGAGCCGGAGGAAACTAGACACGCGTGACAGGACCGCCGCCCGGAGGAACGAAAGGAAACTAGGCACGCAAGTGCTTGGAACGACGACAAAGAGAGGGCGGTGCGAGCCCTCTTTGAGTTTTTGTTGACGCACACGAAAAATTCACGGAACCCTAGCCGTAAACAGCTTCGCTGTAAAACCTGTGACGCAAGTCGACAGTCCGATTTCGGCACTCTACGTTACGTAGGTTGGTTTTACGGGGGAGTAAAGAGGAGGGAATTAGGGGCCCTAATGCTTGTGTAGGTCAACGAGCCTTGGTGATTGACGCGCTAGCCCGTACCACGCGTCAAGATTCGTTTTGCGCTTTCGGGTAAGCAAATCTAGGAGCTGACTAAAATCTAGCGCGTGAATCGCTGAAGCGTGTTTACCCGAAGCCCTTGTCCTCTATCTTCCCCGTAAACTGGGCGACGCAACGTCCATCAAAACACGACAACCAGAATGCCGAAATTTCCTCGTTGATTCGCTTGCAAAGGCTTGCAAAGTTTTTACAAACACACTGCTACCCGGCCGCTGCCCCGGAGCGCGCCTCGCTTTCGAGGTATACCAAGGATGCTGTTGGTGCCCCCGGTGAAATCCAGGCTTGTTCGAACGCCAAAACCCACGTGAACGTGTGGAGAGGGCTGACGTCTAGTGTGAAGGCATGCGAGGGGCGACAATAAGAAGGAGAGAAAGGGACAGCGCTCCGCCGAGGTATCACTACTCTCTCTCTCTCTCTCTCTCTCTCTCTCTCTCTCTCTCTCTCTCTCTCTCTCTCAATGTCGCTTCTCCCAAAACCGCGTCAAATCATGTGAATCGCTGCCGCATCCACCCCTCCTTGCCACCGCCGCTGCGGGGCTCTTGATGTTCTCCGCGCGTCTAGAAAGGCAGGCAAAAAGAAAAAGCGTCAAAGGCGGGCCTAGACGACGATCTGCGTGAGCGTAAGGCGTATACGCAAAGTCCATGGCGAAGGTGGCGGGACCTGCACCATATCGTTGCGTTCGCCGCGGCGACCGCCGAATTTCGGAGGGCAATTTTGGGGCACTTGGACAACGCCTTCGGGCGCTCGTGCGACCTGTGCGACCGGCTGTGGCTCCTCAAAAGACCTGACGCCCGCGCAATCCAAGTACGTCTCCGTTCTGGCCTAAGAATTCCCTTGCCTACTAAAGGCACATCTCCTAAAGCTCTTCTTTCAACAGCGCAACAGGTAGCGGCGTCAATCGCGGCACAAATTGTGGGGTCATTTGTAATTTATTTTTTTCTCTCGGCATAATTTTTTTTGCCTCCCTCCCTCCTTCGGCATTTACAAAACAACGCTTCGTCGCGGGTGTCGACATCGGGAAACATAATAAGCGGCACCCGTTTCCGTCCTCACCGGCGTTCCAGTAGTCCTCTATCAGATATTTCCGCGTAATCATGCGACGAAGGATAACAATAAAGTGGCGAAACAGCGCTCAAAGGGACAAAAACACGGGGAAGACTTGTACACGCACAGGACGCTGATTTCCCGCGTTATTATTATGTACCAAGTAGCACAACTTAATGCTGCGAAGGACAACAACTAATTACCCTAGCGATAAACGTAACCCAACCTTAACGTCTTTCCACCCCTTGCAGCTAGCGATCTCGAGGTCGCGGGGAAGCGACCTTAAAGCGACGACCCGTCGGTCTCGTGCACGCGCAACATAACGAGAAGGTGCCAGGCAAAGCAACACCCCCTGGATAACGAGGCTGGAGTGCTCGACGTTCTACGTCACCCACTGAAGGCCAGCGCGGGAGACAAATTGGACAGAATTGCCGCGGCAGCGTTCGGCGGCGTCTCGCGTTCAGCTCGTTCCAGATTGACGCGAGTTCCGGCCGTACGCTGAAGCAGTACGATAGCGTAATGCGCTTGAATAGACCCCTTTTCGAAAGTCACGTGCCGATGCTTAGAAGGTCGGAACCACCGCACAACGGCGGAACAACTGACACCGGGAAACGCGCGAGCCATTCCATAAGATATATCGGAGCGAGCCCGACGCTAGGAGCCGACGAGCCAATCGAACAACGTAGAAAGTGCAACGTCACTGCTATCATCACCTTTTCTTTTTGAAACATGAATCGTTTTTGAAATGTGAAACGGTGTACGGCGTCCAATCTGTGCCCCGCGTTGGCCTCCAGTACGTGACGTAGTAAAAACGAAACACAACGGCCTCGTTACCTCGGAGGTGTTGGGCATGCAAACCCACTCGCCGCGAGCGGCTGTCGTTGTTCCCGCGACCCTGAGTGCCGTCGCAAAGCGGGTCTGCATTGTTTCCCGAGCGGCTTCGGGGCGCGCGCGCGAGCCCCAATTATATGGGGCGTCGATTAGAGCGGCTTCGATCCCCACCGCCACGCGACTCGCCTCTATAGCGCCGCTGGCAGCAGGGTCACGCCGCGTGTCCGCACAATGGCTGCTCGGAAGAAAGAACAACCAAAACGGTCAGAGACGGCGATGACGCGAGCGAAAACCGGCTCGTTTTGCGCCGCATGCCTGACAGCCGAGCCCAATACCTCTCGGTTTACGCGCTGCCAAAACACTGGCTTTGTCAGTGCACCTCCGGGACAATGCACGCCGTTGACGACGCCATCGGTACTACGCTCTCCGAAAGAGCTTTAAATCCGCAGTCACAAGGCCCATACATAATACCAAAGACACGGTGAGACGACCAAGTTATCGGCGGACAATCGATCATCACGTATGTTCGAACGAAGCGCTTCATATGCACGTATGCTTGAAACATTGTATGACCAATGTGACCGCCATAGAGAGAATAATCACGCCTCAGACACTGTCTGCAGACTGTTTTACAGCGAAGCTATATATGACTCGTTGGTCGGGTTTTTTCGTGTCCATCGAACGAACAGTATAGTCGACAGAAAACCATCGTGCACGCCTTATAAGGGTTCGCGCGCGCATTATCATTTATTATGTGGTTTTGTCACTTGTTTCAATGAGGAAACGACAAGTGCCAAAATCACAAGAGAGAATATAAGGCGCGCGCGAACAATGCGAAGCACGTAGTGCTCCCCGCATGCGTTTCGCGGTAAAGATTGCGGTTGCATAAGCTGCCGCGGTAACGGCATCGTACGAAGTCTTTTACATATAAAAAAAAGTTTTGGTACAGTGAATTTACTTTACTTTCGTCAATCATTTTGTATAGACCCTTTTGCTGTTTACAAGCATGAACTGCGGCTTGCGTCCCAAGCCACTTCCGGTCGCACCGTCTTTTCAAGCCTATGTTGAGCTTGCTTATGTCACCAATGCTTGAAAGCAGAAATGCTACACGTACATCCAAGTTGGAGAATTAACGATGGCCTTTGGCTGTACAATATTACATCTTGGAGGAGGCAAGATGGTTTACGAGAACACTGAAAACATTTTAACAGATCTTGCACTCCTTCGTTCTTTTGGCGGCTTATCTAAAGAATCGGTGGTTAAACATTTCATCAACACTTCAACCAGCGGTGTTAAGGTGGCCTTTCTTTGTTCTGTTTATAAGCCGGAAGTTCTTTGAGACGTCAAGGACTGGAACACCCCCTGGTGGCGTTTGCCATAAAAGGGTCTATACTGCAGTTGTTCGCTGTCCAACCACCTTCACAGAGCGGATTGGAGCCCCAACTTTTTTTGTATGATGTATTAGCAGTATGAGTGCTGCTTAAACGTCGCTTCTTTGGCAGCTCTGGCCATATACCTCCTCTATACTTAGATAGCCCGGCAGTGTGACGACGGAGCCTTAGAGCTCTCGGGTGCAGATTTGGAGCGTGAGGATCTGGTAGCACACAGCATCAAAGAGCCATTTCTCGGTGAAACCTGGACGTCAGCGCACAGCTTTTGCAGGGGCGAGGACCCGAAACAGACTTGTTCACTCGGGAGAAGTACGTTTCGGCGTCTCGCCGCAGCGGGGCGCCAGTCACGTGGCTCTCCTCGTCATCCGTCGTCTGCCGCTCCCCCTTTTCCATTTCGGCGGCCGCTTCTCGTGGCGATCTGCCAGGCTTTGTCAGTATATAGGAGGCTATGGTCTGGCGAAAGCGTGCACGCGCAGTCACGCGCCACACGCGCGTCCGGAGGCGACTGCAAACGAACGGCTACCGCAGAGGCGGCTCGCATATATCGGGCACGCGCCTTCGGCGCGTGCCCGCGCTGGCCCTCGGCCGCCGGTCGGGGCGATCCGAGACGGCGGCCCCGAAACTGCGGCCGCGCCGAGACAACAAAGCGGAGCCGAAAATGAGGCTAAAGCAAAATCCAGTTTAAGGTCAGGCGGCAAAAGGCGACGACGGCGCGCTCCCGGGCACGACCAACGTGCAAAACCGACGGCGGCCGAGAAGAAACCGGGTCGCGCAATAAATACGATTGGCCGATTCGAGAGAACAATGCCCAAATGCGGGGCCGCCCGATATCACGGCCAGACGGACTAACGGCGCACACTCCACCCCGCATTGGCTCGGCCCACGGAGGCACGTCGTCGTGCGCTGAGCGCGGCCACCGTTGCAGGCGAGGACTTAAAGGGGTATTCACACGGGGAATATTCGTGACGTCGGCAGTACCAGCAGGGCTTCCTCCCCGGCTCCAGCCTTCACACGGACGGCGGTGTAACGGCGGGGAGAGACTAAAGGGAAGCCACTGTGATCAGACGTATATTTAGCGATCGGACTCTCGCCATCGTGGCTCGGTGTGCGCTGATATCTGGTAGAAAAATAAATAGAGGCGTAAACGAAACCTCGGTAGCGCGATTATGGCACCGGGCGCTGTAGAAACAGGAGATGACGAACTGCTTCCTGCTAAAATCGGACGCTGCATGACAGGGGTGGATGAGACCCGAAGAACGTGGTATCCAGGAATGTCAGTCTTCACGAGGAGCTGCTCGAGGATGACATTGATGAATATCAAAAGCTCCATCGTGAAAAAGGGAAAAGAACGACGGTGTACTAGAATATACGGCGTGTTGGGACTGCCTGAGCGGTTCACGTGAGGCGTGTGGTGTAGACCGCCACGGGTGTCGACACCGGCGGACTGGCTAGGGTGGTAGCGCCGCTGAGCTCGCGCGCGACGCTCCATTCAATATTCACAAAACGTGGCGGAGCTGTGGCGACCCTCTACTATTGTGATGGATGCATGGATGGATGAATGGCTGGTAATGGTTATACCCTTTGTAACTGGCGGCAGCTTGCGCCACCTAGGCTAACATTTCGTCACCCTTTTTTTTTAATTTGTATAAATTTTGTTTTCAACACGCCCTCCCCCTTCCCTTTAAAGTGTTTCCATTGCTTATTTTTACCTGTATTTTTACCCCTCCCTAGATCTTTTGCACCAATCTTCCCAACCTCCTCTTAGTTACCGCAATTCTTTCCCTATCCATTCGTCCATCCATGTCTGCAAATCCCAGTGCTCCCTCCGGTGCTCCCTCCAGTGCCCGCTCCAGCGACTGAAAGAAAACGCCCGCTTTTATCCCCTAAATTACGCGGCGACAATGAAGCTTCCTGGAGAGTGGCGCTGCCTGCGAGAATGTTATATTGCCTGTAAGCTTGCGAGAGGAAGTTTCAGAAACATTCCTACCCAATATCGTTGCACGGTCCCTTTAGAGCACAACACAACCGACGTCTTTCAAATGTCCATCAAGCAACAATGGTGCTGCTTACCTTTTGGCCTTTTTAGACTTTGGTTAGGTGGCGCTAGCTGCCCGGTTACAAAAGGCATAGCCGTTTGCATTCACCCATCCGTCCGGGGGGCACGAAAGGTGTGATTGGATATGAGTCCATCACCGAACGCCGACGCAGCACTCGTTTTGGAAACAAGCGGAGCCGAGTTCACGCCGAACTCTGACCGAACCCTCGTACCCAATACATGCTCAGAACACGTATACACAAACAGTGGAAAACGGGATAATTGGTGCAGCAGCTACTAGGTCGGTGGCCCGTGCTTTTCAAAAGGATTTGTTAAGAAGACAAGGAACAGGTATCGCTAGTGAAACACCCACCGTAAATAAACAAAGCGAAAAAAAAATCCTTGGACTCACCGCCTTTCTTTTGTTTCACGCGCTCCTCGGGCGAAAGCGTTTTACCGACACGGGTGAAATGCAAACGAAGTGGTCCGACCGCGCCGTCAGCCTTCGCGCGGACAGCCGAGATGCGGTCGGCACGGCGCTGCCCAAGACGGCGGAGACCCCGCAAACAAAACCAGCGGACCCCAGAGGGAGTAGCAATTAGTGTGCCGAGGTCTCAGAGTGTTTCCAACTGCTAAGTCGCGCGGTCGGGTAGTTCTTGGGCCGCGGTTGCGGCACAAGGTGCGAGAAGGAGATGAAAGTGGCGGCAAATAGTTTACTAGCCAGCCAAAGCTTAGAGTCTCAATCATCCTATTATCGCTTCTTAGACAATGAAACAGCTGCAGTGAATGCATTCATCGCTAATCATCGCTGCGTCAGTGAATGCATTCACTCGGTTCATTTGCCTTAGACAGCGTTCCTATACAGTGCCAAATCTTCCCCGAGTGGTTTGGAAACCCCGCGTCTGAGAGAACGGACGCGCATCGACCTGTCCACGCTGTCGCGCTTTTCGCTGTGCGCCGAAGGAGAGGGGCTGCAGCCAACGCGCACCGAGACGCCGGACTCGCCGAGACAGCAGAGACGGCCGTCTCCGCCGTCTCGACGGGTTTCCACGATGACAGATGGCGGCAGCCACGCGTCCCAGTTCAGAGGAGAAAACCCCGAAGTTGCGCGCGTCCAGCTGTTCCAACTACGCAAAAGCCGTCGGAGCCAGGTCCACAGGAATTTCGCGAACTAAGATGTATTTGGCGAAAGCATCGGTCTTCTGCACACGTCTACGAGCTTCGCTCAGCCTCTCCTATCCTTCCCACCACACGGGGACGTGCGTGTGCGCATGAGCGACCAATCTGCGCAGGACATGTCGGCCAAGGTTTGAGCTGCTCCCTCTCCGAAATCTGGGCTCTCCAGCAGCAATCAGCGGGAGCAGAGGGACCGGCGGGGCGGAAAGAGGTTGGCGGCGGCGGGCGAAAAACGGAGCAGCGGCGCAGGGAGCCGTCGCCAAGGTCGGCCCTCCCGCTCAATAGGTTTCCGTATCGGCGGTCAGATCCAGACGACGGCGTCTCGCTGGCAGCAGCCCCACGGAAGCCGCAGATGCAGCGATAGATCGGTATACGCTGAACCGCGCCAGTCGGCCGCAACACTATGCACGTGGGCAGGTAGACTTTCAGAGAACTGCCTCCTCCCCCTCCTCCTTGTCCAACTTTTCATTCTCCAATACCTTAGAAAAAAATGCGAGACTAGGCTTACATTGGAGCATAACGCTAGTGTTCTCGGTGATCGGAAGAGCGGACCACATAGACGAGGAAGAAGTAATTAGGCGATGGAATTAGGTGCGAATAACTGGAGGGAGAACACGAAAATCAGGGAAGAAACAGGTTGGTGTTTTGTCCCTGATTTTCGAGACAAGAACAAGAAGGCTTAAGGAGCACGTAGCGTCCATGTCATGCATTTTCTCTTGGTTTGTTTGTTTTGACGTTGCAGTATTTATACTCGATGTTAGCACGAATAAACTTAGTTGTAGGTCAGCGCCTTGTTCGTCTGCCTTCTTGTTCTTGTCCGTGTCCTTGCGCTGTTTTTAATTTTAAGCTTTCAGTGCATTGCATTTTACCACGGGATATGCCGCAGCGAGAGGACCTGATGCTTCATTTAGAATCCACGTAGGGATCTTAAAAGTGCATCGTGAATGTGAGTTCCTCAGTGCCTACAAAAAACAGGCCTCTATGAGATTACCCGCAGGTATAGTCCAGAATTTCAACCTACCAACCAGCGATCCATGACCGGGCACATTGCCTCCGAATCAGCCACCGATGGCTTTGTGTATTTTATCGCGTGTTCCCAGAGGCGTTACTAATCCCTTTGGCGGCGCACCAAACTCTCGCTCGGCGAAATCGTCTTTGGAGTGTGCACCCCGCTGCGGCCGTTGCGTATGGAATCCATTGCGCGGTCCCCACGATGCCGCGTCCTTGGCGCCCCGGCGAGGGACGCCCCAGAATTGAGTATCGCCTCGTCCATAGTACACGATCCGCAAATTGGGGCGACACCGGCGCTCGTAGAACAAGCCTCGACACGAACTACCACCAAATGACGCTCGAAAACAAAATCTGCCACGGAGGTTTTGCCAGTGGTTCGGCGCAATCAGCAGACAAGCATGACGTTATAGCTATAGGTTGCTTGTTTTCCGCAAATACCGATAAATCCGAAAAATTAACTAAGCGACATTCAAACAAACAAACAAAAAAATCTACCAAAAAATTAGCCCCCAATAAATACCCCTCAATTAAAAAAAAAAATGTGCCCCGAGAAAAGGAGGGTCACACTGCTTATACATCATACAAAAGACAGTCTGCAAACAGATGGCAAGTCACCACGAGATCCGTGCTTCCGAGTGTCACATGGCAGCGAGTTCAAGAAGAAACTTGGCACGCGCTGTTCAAACCACGGATATCGCGGTGACTGATGTCTGCCAGACTGTCTTTGGTACGACGTAAAAGCAGCGTGACCCCGGCTTTAGCTCGCGGGCCCCGCACAATTATTAGTCACCCGAAGGCGGAATTAGTTTCAGTCGTCGATCCCCTTCCAAGTCCAAAGTGTTCTGAATCGAATACCACTGCACGCCTCACTCATATATCCTCCACATGGGAAGGGTAAATTACCGGCACGCTATATACATATATACTCCATTTCACTTTAAGTCCGAAAGCAGCCGACAAATCGATACAGCGAATCAAGCAGCGCCAACAGAACATCGTCATGACCCTCGTCGTCTTTGTGCACGTTTGATGTCACCGGCGTTGAGACAATGGGCACGCTGATTTTTAAAAGTAGCCAAGCGGAACACAACCATTCCTATTTAAACGCACTCGCTTTTTGTTTTCCCCGTTAAGATTGCGCGATGCACGAACACGGCGACCAGAACCATGCGGTAACAGCACCACCAAGGCCGATAATTCGTCACCGTCTCCGCCGCCGTCCCCGCTCTTCGGGTTCTTGGTTCGTCCGCGAGGGGTCGAGAGGAGCGCTGGAGTTGCTAATAGTTTTCGCTGTGCAGTGTTGAAGTTGTAGAGATGACAGAACGCGCTTTTTCATCGAAGCACTGTCTGCGCTGTCCTGCGCAACAATAGAGTTCCGAATATTACAATTTTCTTTGACTGTTAAAGTAATTTCGTTTCACTGAGAATGAGTGTGTTCCGGAACGACTGCAGGATCATGGATCGAGTCACTTGATAGGAGTCGTCACTAAAATGGGCTCTCAGAGCGTCTCCGGATGCAGTTCATGAATTTCCGTTATCATATCCTTCCTCGTTTCGGAGTTCTTTTTTTTTTTACATTGTAGTGTTTGTTATTAAACATAGGTAAAGAAATAGAGTTAGGAACTTTCTCAAAGATCAACTAATTTCTGAGATTCGGTACCGCACTGGAAGTGTAACGAAACTATTACCGTTACTTTCAAATACAAACGAACGTTGCTTTTACGTTACTCTATAGGTCTCAATATTATTTGACCCCAACAACCCGCGGACATGACACGACGACAACACAAACTTTTACAGAGTGATTTCGTAGTCTCTCTTCTGGATTTGATGAAATGTTAGGATATATTCTTCTGATACAGATTGAATCAGCTTTGCCGTTTTTTTCATACGATTTTGTTACTTTTATGTGCGACCATAGGTCTAAGCAATAAACTTTATGTCTGAATGAAACGCACGAGTCGACACAGTTGACACAAGCGCGAATTATCCGCACCAGTCGACACTTCCTATCACCCGAATATGGACCATGCTGCAAGCTCAAGCTCCTCGCGTTCACTCGTGCTTCGGCCGCACTAACCCTCCTACCAGGCACGTAGCCAGGGGGGGGGGGGCATGGGGCCCGGGCCCCCCCCTCGTAATCTTCCATTTTGCTGGAACCCTCCTCTCCCCCTCCCCTCATACGGCATTTTGTCATGGGCGGGCCCCCCCCCCCCCCCCTCGAAACAAAATCCTGGCTACGTGCCTGCCTCCTACAGCGGGAGCTATACGGTCAAAGCTACTTGCTGCATCTAGCGGCTATAGTTCATCTTTAAGAGCGATGAAATGGAGGAGCTCAACGGAGCTGTAACGGATACGCCATCCTGCCGGACGTAGTACTATCAAGCTCTGCAAGCTCCGTCTCAATCAAGGGTAATCCGGGGTTTCAAGCATACGGTGCCTGCCAGGCATGTTCGACAGGCGTGTTTAGCGTCCCACTCCGCTCACACGTCAAAAGTGATCCCGACGTGGCATCAAACGAGTCGCAGAACCCGCCGTGGAATGTGATGCTGGACGGCGACCTGCAGCGGGACAGGGAATCCAGTGTCCACCTCCACCGTTGTGCCACCGCTAGTACCGTGGAAAGCAACAGCGTGACATTTCAATGACGTCATCGGGCGGAACTCGAGGGACCACTTTTTAAGACGTCGTATACACACCGGTCGAAGACGCTTTGCACTGCCATGGCAGTGAAGCGCACCGGAGGTGGGCGTGCTACTTTTGTGGATGAAGTCACTCTATCAGTGATCTCTAGTCTACACTTTACGCACGCAGTTGATAAGAAAAGACTGAAACACGTTCATCTAAACAAATATAAGTTATTTCCATTAAGAGTTATGCCGAGTGTCAGTCCTAAGTCTGACGGTTCACACGAGTGTAACGTTTCGTAAGCTAAGCGTTTAGGTTAAATAATTAGCTATTCTTTGAACAAGAATGTGCCACGTACTTCACAAGCCCGTCCGAGTAAGTTATGGAACTTCATCGATTCACTTACCCCTCCTTGCTAGTAATGCCCGATAGAGGGCAATGGTAGCCTTTTCAGTTCCCACTACCTTTAACGCACCGGCGTCCGGAGTGCGGAGAACTGGTTCGGTTCGACGATGCTGATCGCACCGTGGTAGCATTTTCCACAGTGATCAGTGTCAGTCACCAAAGAACACCTGTGTGCCACTAGCCGCTTTGCGCGTGTGGGAGTGGCACTCCGCGTTCCTTGCCGAGAGTAAGATCACTCCTTCGTATACCCCGCGATGTTCTCCGTAACGGGCTGATAACACAGCCCTCGAGATGCCTTTATCTTTATGCTTGGTTCGTCATGCGTACGGGATCTCAGCCTTCAAGCTATGTGCGTCTGTTTCCAAGAAAAGGAAGGGTTAAGGCCGGTTCACGCAGTGACTTTAGATCCCCCCCCTCTCCAAACCCGTTTTCTTAGGTTACGTTACAAAAGGTGCAAGTCACCGGGACATCTGTGATAGCCTGGCACGAGACAATCGAGACACGAATGTTTCGGTGACTTATGCGTAACGAAACAAAACGGTGCTCTGTCAACCAGCCATTACCTACACTCCTATTCGCAGCTTCGAAAAAAGTAGGTACACTGTCCCAATCCTCAAAAGTTGGCTCTCTCATTACCGCGGTATTTCTGCAAGCCGTATGCACATTGTAAATATGGTGCCCGGAACGCCGCATCGACTGGCGTGTCCAGCGGACGCTTCGGAACCATAATTATAAACTTTTCACGCTGGAAAGCGCGTCTTGGACATTTGAATTGGATACTCAGAGGCGTCTTCACGGCGCCATTAAAAGGAGCTCCAAAATGTTACTTGTTCCATCTATCAAAACTTCCCCAAACACCCATATGAAAATACCCTTCAGATTTGCGAAGCTTTTTCTTTAAATTTTGGTCTAGCCGGTTTGCTCCACGGAGACTCGATGTACTCCCCAATTTGTGTCGAACGAATCACGCGAGTGTTTCTTCACAGAGTACGAGTAACCTATCATAAATCGCAGAAACGGAAACTTGTGCCGAGGATCTCCGACGGCTTGACGTTTACGACCAAGGCGGCAATCTGAAACGGGCCCGCGCGTATTTCTTCCAGTGATAAGGCTCGTCGGTGTCACTTTAGAGCCCGTTTCGCAGCAGTCAGATTGTGTACCAAAAAGAATTAAAAGAAAACCTTTTCAAGAGAAAATACTGGAAGTGCGCAGGCGAGATGGTGGTAGCTAATCGTGTCGTTTATCACCTAGGCAAAGGAGATTTCTGCGTAAAAGTTGGTTGAGAGTGGCTGTGTGGGTATATATAGGAAACCTGTTAGCTGAGTTTGAGACGTTCCCTTCTGTGTCTGTTCCTTCAACTAAAAGTTGTTTCCTTTTCTGCACCAGAGTCTGAGGTGTTAAACAACATGATTAACCTTTTGAAGTGCTGCCACGCGCTTCACTTTCACTCAATTAGATTGTGTATATATTCATCTGTGTTCTTTCCAACCAATACAATGTCTTCCATGCTTTCTTACACAGATGCACCAGCTCATTACTACCCATTATGCAACTTAAAGTTTACTTCCACCGAAAGCTCAACTACCTGTTTAGTTGTGCTTGAAGTCTCTTGAAAGTGGAAAACCACCACCTGTACCTCCTTCCATTTGACATAGAAAAAAACGCTGACGGTGTAACCAAATATTTTACAATAGAATACATCTAACTTCCCCGAAAATTCAATGGTCTTGGCACCGACAGCTTTTGCGTAGTTAGAACTTTGTGATCTCCCTTTGAATTAGGAGGCGTGCCTGTCGCCATCTACCGTCGTGGAAACGCGTCGTAACAGCGAAGACAGCCGTCTCCGCTGTCTCGGCGAATCCGGTGGCTCGGTGCTTCGGGGCAGCCCCAAAGAACCGAGGCACCGGACTCTAGAGCAGCGCGGAAGCGCGACGGCGTGGACAGCACGTTGCGCATGCCTCCTCCAAGACACAAGGTGTCAACTCCCCCCCTCCCCCCGGGCCCAATGGGAGTATTCGGCGCTGTAGGCACGCTGCCTAATGGAAATGAGTGGAGTAAATTGTAATCTCACAGTAAAGTATTTGCTCTAACCCTGTAGCTTGGGGAAGTAACAGGGCGAACTCAAACACGCAGCTTCACTAGGATTGTCAGAGGGTTGTCGCGGTGTCATGATGCTTGTATGTGACTTTACAATATTATGACATGCTGTGCACTGACGTGCATGTTGTGAATGATTAATGTACGGGTGCAGTGATGTGATTGGTCTGAGTCATTTTGGTACAGCTCTTGGAGCTGCCAATTGTCAATTTTTGAGCGTCAAAAATAACTTTTGGTGGCATAAGCGCACACTTCATTTTGATTCATACCACAGCAAATGTCATGTTAAGATAATTGTGTCGGTATGTTCAACTAAAAGTCAATGTGTACTTTGCCTTCTGACTTACGCGCAACCTTTTGTTAGCATCGATTGCACAGCAGGAGTGACACAATCAAACACACAACTAGCACTTACTTGCGTGGAGTAGCACCAGACACGGCAGCAAGAAGATGAATGATGAAGGGCAGCATGAACTGCTGTGAATGGTTATCTTAGGTACTGAATCCCACTGAATTAATGTTAAAATACAATAATTTTGAGCACCTTATTTGATGTTTCCTTCAAGTTCTTAAAGATCTAATCAAACTGCAATTTATAATTCAGATGAAAAAAGAACACTTGTCATCAGCTTATGAACGTCAATTACATTCATATGAAGAACTTTACAAGAAAAATGTGCATGCCAACGATTACCATTTTAAAAACAATCCCATAGAACTAGTGAAGGTTAATTCCAAGCTTCCATCCACTGCTCCTGACAATTTATTTATACTTTATTCACACCTATATAAAAGTGACAGGTAAAGAAAGAGTTGGCATAAGAATTAAACCCACAAAGGAGAGCATATACATATTCTTGCAATACCGAAGTTTCCTCGCTACATCTCGAATTGGAAAAAGGTACGGCAAGGCTATCGCAGTCTATCATACGTACAAGCCGAAGTTCAATTAAAAAATTGTCGCTTCTCACTCTGAAAGAGTGCTTTCCCCTTAGGCTTAGCACGCGGGTGCGCTGCGGCGAAGCAAAACAAGCAAAATTGCGATGCCTACTCCTCAGTTGTCGCTTCTCTGCAGTACACCAGTGCGAGGTGAGAAGCGCACTCAACGAAACTAGCTAATCCGCCAGAACAGACCACGAACATGAGAATGATTGCGGAACTACGGAGTACCGTCAGTCTTTGATATGAAATGCAATCAAATGATCTAAGGCAGCAATAAAAAAAGTTCTGAAACCTCACATAAGCGCATCGTAACTATCCGGCCAGGGAGCTTGCTCGAGCTATTATATTTCCAGTATTATATTAAAGTGAAACTAAGTTTCGGCGCAATGTTGGCGCAAATTCCTGACATTTTGGTAACATGTAGCAGGGTAAGCACTTTGGCGCAAATGGTGCAGCAATACCATCACTAGGGTGCGAAACAAAACAGACCTCGCCTCTCCTTTTGGAGCGTCGTGTTTTCGTCGGTCACGTACTCTCCCACTCTTCAGGGTGACAACGTGAGCGCTTCACCAGCTCATTTGCTTTATCGCTGCGGCTTTAAAGACCTATTTCCACTGCTGGTGCATCTTACAATTAAGAGACACGGTGTTCGTTACAGACACCATGACAAAATTATCTGTGAAGAATTATCTGCGGAGAATTATCTGCAGAGAATTATCTGCGGAGGATTACCTGCGGAGAATTATTTGCGGACACACCTCAAAGAATCTTCGAAGTATGTTTGCTTCATGCACATGAATGCGTCGGATATGTCTGCATGACTAATGTGACCGTCGTACAAGGAACAAACACGCCCCAGACACTGTCCGCAGACTGTCTTTTGTACGACGTGTTAGCAGTGAGACCGCGGCTTAGGGCTTCCTTGTAACATCTTGTTCACGAGACCCTAGCCCCATGCGGAGAGCGAGTCGTCTGCTTCTCGCACAGGGATTGCGGTGACGTCATAACGACGCCGAGTTCTGATTGGCTGTGATTGGAAGGATAGTGGGTAGACTTCAATGCTAGATGCCTTGAGGTCTACCCACTACTTTTTTATTTTTATTTTTCAGACAGCCAATAAGAACTCGGCGTTCTGACATCGTCGCAGTCCCTCTGCGAGAAGCAGACGAACTTGCGCTCCGCGTACACAACCTGCGTAAAACCGTTTCGGAACTTGTAAAGCACACAAAACAAAACCGTGCATGTGACCAGTGTCCGGAGACGACTCAATTCACGCGTGAAATGCCGGAGAAATGACACTTCACCTGACCGTTGCACCAAACGGCGTGATTGGCCGTGTGCTCCGAGCAGCGGCCGACGAACTTTCATCGGGGCACAAGAGGAGCTCCCGGTGGGTCCCTCTATACTTTGTCTCAACTACGGTGGGCCGCAGAAAACTCTACGAGCGTACTATATTTCGTTTGAGCCATCGTTTGAGCGCAGCATCGGCTGCGTCCAGACGCAGCGGATGCTACGAGGTAATGGGGCGAATCAAGCAGCGTCAAAATCGCAAGTCACTATACTCCGTTTCACCATACGTCCAGACGCAGCGGACACTACGATCCATCCTAGCCAATCCCGCTCTGTGATCGCATAACACCTGATAATGACTCCGCGCATCGCAGCACCCCCTCTCCAAGATCACGTGACGTTCACGCGGCCTTCTATTGGCTTCGATGACTCGTAGCATCCTCTGCGCTTGGAGGTGAAACGAAGTATAGATAATCCAGCGCTGCGAAAGTATCAGTTGACAACGTGCACTGGCATGTCGCAGCGCACGCTCCCGGAGGTCGGTTTCAACCAACGTGTACACGTTACTGAAACAGGGTTGCCGAATACCATTACTCGTTCCTCGCTCAAAAAGTAACCAGTTGCGTTGCTCGTTACCGCTTTTCCAAAGGAACAGGTTACCTCAGCTTCAAACTAAAGCGTGTTTCAGACGCTGCGATTCCGCGGTCAAAACCGCTGTGTCCAACGGCCCGGTTCGCAAGGTTTTATTTCACGTGAGCGTTTTCTGCCGCAGCGATGCCCAATGTTGCTTGCAGCAAGCGGACGCGCCCAATGGGTTTCTGTGGTTTACAGTAACAACCGCAATGATTTTTTTACTTTTATTTTTATTTTGTTTTATTAAAACTAAAGAGGCATTTGAAACACACACAAAAACAATCGACGTTTCAAACTTGCTCTTTTTTATCTAAGTTTTAAGCGTACCCGAGTTATATCCGAGGAATGCGAATACATACATGTTGTGACACAAAATGGAAAACAAAAAGAGGGATCGACCTCACAAATACTCCAGGGGAAACCAAGACACCCAGGTTAAATCTATTCAATGCTGGACTACACCATTAAAGCAGCAAATGAGACCACCAAAAGCACCGAGCACGAGAAACAAGATGGGCTGCGCATTTTCTCTGCATGTCGTCTGCTCGAAACGTGGAAACGCGGTTCCATGAGCACACGTTTCTGCAGTGTTTCTCCTCCTGTCACGTGATCCCCGCCGCGATGCGAATGGCCAGCGAGGAGGCTACCGCTTTGCCATTCTGCATCGGATTGGATTGGATTGGAAAACCTTTATTGTTGGCTAGAGCGAAAAATTTCCAACCTTCTGAAACCGCGCCCCTCCGCCGCTGCGGCTGGCCAGAGATTTCACCGCGGCGTCGGGAATCGCGTCGCTCTACCAGCAAAATCGCTGCATGTGAAACGCGCTTAACGCCTTATTTTCTTCTAATTCTAAATTTACTGTTTTTATAAAAAGAAGTAGCCGCTTTCAATATTTGTCGTCGTTAAAGATTGCTTACCTTTTTAAGGCGCTCATTCGGGAATACCTGTGGCTCTACTCACATACCTTGTGCACATCATTTTATGGCCTATCGCGCGTTTTCTCGTCGCGCATATTACACACGCGAGCTGGGCTGAGACCTAGCTTGAGTACACGTGTTGCACACGTTCCCCTCCACAAAATAACTATATAAGTCGCTACCTCGTCAAAAAGTAACGAAAACACGTTACCCGTTCCTTGTTTTAAAAAGTGAGTAGGTCGTTATTTTGTTACCCAAAGAGTAACTGGGTACAAGTAACGCGTTACGGACAAGTCTGCTTTCGATAACTACTAGCGTCCTCCTGTGCCCATTTTAAGGAGAAACGGACTATAGATGCCCGCACCTGCTCTTAGTGAACCTGCGGATCGGGGCCACCTGCCGACTGGCACGCTACGGCGGCAGTCGGGGTCAGCACCCTCCCCCACTTCTCTCTTCTGTCAAGGGTCACGTGACCCCACCCGCGTAGGATCGGGCTGAGCCTCACATATCTCCACAACCCGGGGACCCCGAGACCTGTCCTCCTTACTATACTCAGTTCACACCGCTAGGCTGACAGTGCGCTGGGAACTATGCGCTCTGGCCGGACCAATGAACCGCCACCCTCTCGTCACGTGACCCTCCTCGGAGCGCTTCGGGTACGGCGGAAGCGAAATCGCGTGGCGAGAGATGGACGGATGACCGGTCATATGAGCACGTATGGCTTCCGCACGCGCTGTCCGCTGCAGGGAGAACGGAGCACAGTCGTGCAATCAGAGCCTTCATTAGTGCGCGGCGTGCTCGACCGCCGCTATTTGCGGACACGAGAAATCCATTCCCGCGAAGGGGGGCCGCCGCCGTGCACGAGCGCTCCAGTCCGTAATTATCAGCGGTATTACGATTAAAGGCACTCCAGATTGCGAATTCCAACAGTGGTACTATTAAAAAAAGTAATCCTTGCCGTGTTTATTCTGTGTGTGCTCGTGTCGTGTGTGTGTGTGCGTGTGTGTGTGTGGTGGTGTGTGTGTGTGCGCGTGCGTGCGTGCGTGCGTGCGTGCGTGCGTGCGTGCGTGCGTGCGTGTGTGCGTGCGCGTGTGTGTGTGTGTGTGTGTGTGTGTGTGTGTGTGTGTGTGTGTGGATGTGTGTGTGTGTGTGTGTGTGTGTGTGTGTGCTGACTAGGCTCGGCGCCAACCCGCCGTCCAATTTAAACGATTTATGCTACACATCGATCCATGCAGTCTTCTAGACTTGGGGACCGCTGGCGGGAGTCTATATTCGCCACAGATGGTGTGTGAAGGGTTCCTAAATCCCGCTTTCGGAAAAAAACAACGAAAAAAACAATGCAGGGCGTTTTTTTTTTGTGGTTGATATTAGTTATTCTGTGATTCATAGAACCGCGGTCATTCTGCTCATACGTCGTACAAACAACAGTCTGCAGTCAACGTCTGACGCATGTTTCTTCCCCTTACGAGGGTTACATTGGTCATAGAAACACATAAAACGCTATCGCGCGATAAAACTATATACCGTATTTTTCGGACTATAGTCCACACCGAGTGTGCATGCATAGCACATAAAAAAAAACGATTTTAAGTGAAAAAAAAATCTTTAGGTAGTTCAGGCGCCGATTTCGGCTGAGGACGAGGGAAACACAGTGTCAGTATCACCTTGTTTCATGGTTCCGTTGAAACAGAAAACGAAAGCCCGGAACCAATGGCCTTGTGTATTGTCTGCACGGCATAAAATATCAACGTTTAGAGAAAACAGGTAGTGTATAATCCGCGCAGAGTCAAATAGCAACCTTCAGAGAAAAAAACAAAAAAAGCATGTATAGTCCCCACCTGTGTGAAATCCGCACAGCACAAAATAATAACTTTCAAAAACGTGTTGTCGGCTGACTATACACCGGAAAGTATACGGTACTTCACTTTTAGTCGGATGGCAGTCGATGCTGCGAGGAAATCGGGCCAATAAAGCGACGCGTTAAAACCGCAACGTCAGAGATGTCATCATCTTTCTCTGCGTGTACTCAATACATGGGCTCTGAACTCGCCAAACACACAGTTGGGGCCGAAGTTGACGAAGTGCACCGATTGGCCTATCAGGACGATGACTTCGCGCTTGTTTCGCCGACGTCCAATCGGCAAGCTCCGCGAACTTTCGGTTCCAACTTTGCGTTTGACGAGCTTAGAGCCCTGCAATGGCTAAATGAATCAAGCACACTGACGCGTCACGATTTTCCGCTTTTAGATGGTCACTAAGCCACTTTCTGTGATAGTCTATTTATGCTCGAATCTCAATCTGTTAAAGGGATACTCAGCCGAAATTTCGAGCTCACAAAACAAGGCTGGACTGATAGACGGGACGCTCCAAAACCGAAAATCATCACTCATACTGCCATACCTCTAACGGATCGCCGTATTTTTGGAAAAGAATTGCGTGATTGAACACGGCCGACGAGGCCGAAGAGGCCGACGAGACAAGTGACGTCACGATTCTCATTCCCTCCCCTCTTCGCTTCGTCCCGTCGTGCTTGTGAACCGAAGCGAGGAGGAGAGAAGCGAGGCCTCTTCCCCTCATTCTCAACTGTTCCAGGAGGATCGCGACGTCAAAGACCTCACTTGATCGCGCCCTTCTTTTCCCAAAGTACGGCCATCCGTTTGAGATATCGATGTATGAGTGATGTTTCGGAGTTCGTACCGTCCCGTTCAACTCCACTGCGGCCATATTTTGCGAAATCCAAATTTCGGTTCAGTATCGCTTTAAGCATCCTAAAACCCCGAACATTACATTAATGCGTGGCCGATGTCTTTATTCAAATCGGTAGCGAGACATCGACACCAGATGGCGCCATCGGATGGAGCTCTGGTTTCCGCGATATATTTTTGAGCTAATGAATCTTTTGAGGCCGATTTTAATAGAGCAGTCGGCCAGGCATGAATGTAGTGTTTGCTTTTTTAGGATGCTCAGAGCCCATATATTGAGTTATGACCATAAATATACTATCACAGAAAGTGGTTTAGTGCCCCTTTAAAAAGGCCACGAAAGATTTCTTTTTTTATTTCTTCATTTTTAACTATTTTACTCAACAGCGAAATAAAACAAAAAATCACGCGATCGTGACGTGCTTGGGTTCTGGTACGATGACTTCGAGATTGCACCGTCCGTTTTAAGCACACCATGAAACTGGTCATTCTCAAGCGATGGTGTGTCTTCACGGCGCTCATTGGCCACGAACGCGAATTCAAATGTTCGTCGACGGATTGATCGTTGACGAGCGCATACGTCCGAGCTGGGGTAGGCTGACGTGCTTTGGGTAGCCGGGGATGTATCGCAGTGAAAAGGCGGAAAGGCTTTCGAAGCAAAGGAGGTACGAAATAGTCTGCTATATTTTCATATTTTCCTATCGAAAAGCAGGCTTTCGACTTTCTACCTCTCTCTTTTGGCTCGCTAAACGGTACGCGATTAGTGAGATTCCAATCTAAATCTTTTTATCCCAGTCCAAAATTCGTGTCATGATCACTTTAATATACGGTCACACCTCAAACGCATCGTACAAAAACACTGTGCAGACACTGCCTGGGGCGTGCTTCTTACCTGTATGACAATCTCGTCAGATAGATCACAGCAAACCTGTCTGCCGCCATGTTCGATGATGCAGAAAACATGCTTCTGCGTGAGGTCTGTCCGCCCATATTTCTGTAATCATGTTTGCAAATAACACCGAGCATTTTGCATAATGCACGAGTATACTGTGACAGTGGATTTATCATTGGTTTCCTGTATTCGTATGCTAAGGGTTACTAGCGTTTTACAGCGCTCTGAACGAAACCAAGTATACAGTGATATGTGAAGTCACGAAGGATATACACATACAGTACAGAACCTAGTATTATGTTTTTCCCCCTAACCACGAGCCGCATTTCAGCTGCACGCTGCAACGCAAACACGCGCCTTCGGTTGGAACAGCCAATTACGCGATAGGAGTTTTCCGTCCCAAAACATGTTCTTACTTTCCTACCGTCGACGTATTGGGTATATAATAATGCCAGTTTGGTGCCTGTCTCGCGGCGTTCTAAAACCTCGTATTTCCCAAAGAGCCGCGATAATGCTACGAATCCCGCCCCGACCCTCATTCGTACCCGGAACTTTGGTTTTAGGCAAAAAAGGTATACAAAAAAATAATTAATGAAGCCATCTAAGCCCAATGTCCTCTGGTGTGCTGTTCGTGCGACAGATAACTCCTAAAGAAACAAAACAAGCGCCAGAACGCAGTATTTGTATCTTGAAACGCCCAACTGCGCCAGAAACCTCCCTGGAAGGCAACGTAATCATTCTGCGTGAGCAGCACCAAATCTCCCAAAGAAGATTTCGAATCAAGCTCCATGTTCAACTAACAGACACGAGAAAGTCATTACACAAGCAGCAACGACACAACTTTTGGAGGGGAGCCCCACATGCATGCTTCGTGTTCGTCGGGTGGTCATTTGCCGAGACCTTTCGGAAGGATTTCTCCTGATTCTGGGGCTCAAATCTGGACACTTGACGAAAGACTCGGCAAATCATTCGAACGTCATGATTGGCCACCGCCAAGGTCAAGCGCGGCGCCGGCCAATCACTGCCTCCGAATTCCTCACCGACTTTTTCGCCAAGTGTCATGGTTATAAGAGCCCATGTTCGGATTCTAGTAGTGCAGTGTTTCCCAAACCGTGAGTCGAGACACCAGGGGGATGGCGACAGATTCAGCGAAATTTCGCAAAACAACTTAAAACCGCAAAAAAGAAAGAAGATTTGGCGTTGATGGTGACAAAGTACAGGTCGCAGCTCGACATAGAGCCGGAGCTGAATGTTGTGTTGTCAAAGCTCCGTCCTCGTTTTAAGAAACTGTCCTCTAACAAACAAGCTCAATTTAATCAATAGGAACAATAATTTCTTCTGGTAAGCGGATTTCTTCCCATGGTTTCTAGTTTAGCTAATTGACTCTGTGTAGATTAAATGTCTGCCCAACTCAAATGTCCGACTCGATTTTGTATATTAATTATTTTTCACGCAGAAAAATCGAAAAGCTTGTGGCACCACCAAAAGCCGCGAAGGACGAAGAGGGAAAGGGCGGGGGGGGGCGGTGGCAGTCGAGCCGCGATACCCTACATACTTTCCGCAGTTGCAGAGGTAGCAGAATTTGCGGAAGCACTCTATAGTGGACAATCGTATGTGGGTCCCGAACAAGGCTTACGGCGATAGCAACGTAAATCGTCTTCACAATGCTTTTTCATAACCATGTCTTTCTTGTATGCTTATAGAACGGCTTTATTATTTTTTTTTTATAGACTCGCTACGTCTTTCCGGCAAGATCTGTGTTTGTCCGGTGGAATAAGCGTGCACTAATCAGGCGCATGGAATGGGAACGCGCGCTTATAGAGCGACGCTTCTTCGTTTTGGGTTATCGGTCGCATCCTCTTCCTAATGAAGGAAAATATGCATATTCGTGACCGGCTTTTATGAGGACTAACCGCTTTAAAACAGGCATGGAGACCACCCGAAATGCGTCCGATGGTTACGCTTGGTCTCGCCGTGTAGATTATCCAGGATCCCACCAGGACTGCCTTATCTGTCCGGCGTCTACTGGGGCATTGCACTCTCGCAGGAAATTAACGGACTTAGGAGGAATTTGTGTCGTTCAACAGGACCTCTGTCTCATTTATGTCAACAAGAACCGAACAACATCAAAAACAAAAATATTGAGGCGTGAAAAGAAAAGAAACAAAAAGGCCAGCGAGCGAAAGCCATTTTCTACCCACTTGTTTTAACGACAGATGTCGAGGCGATATCGCTAATATGCAAAAGAGGGCAGACGACACGTTTTCTCTTGCCCGCGGGCACCAACGAATTCGACCGATAAGAAGGCGTCCGAAATTAATCGAGCAGAAACGCTCAAGATCGCTCACTAGATGCGGGCTTAAATCTCCCGTGTTGCTGGTTGCGCGTACGAAACAACGCTTTAAAAGAGGGCACCTCGAGAACACTGACGCGAGGCAGAGCTACACGCGATATGCGTCGAAGGAAACAACTGCCGTCAATCGTTTTCGTCAGTGCTGTCCCCGAATTTTCTGCCGTGTAGTTAATCCAGATCAAACTGCACTAGAACGCCTCGCAACAATTACATAAAATGCAAAGAAAAAAATAGTAGGTTTACTCGTTAATGTCAGCCGAGGACAACAACTTAGGCTCCCGGTATTAAGGGTGAGAGACAACGCGTGCGCCAGTTGAAAGAAGTTGACCATCGGGGATTTGTAGCACGTGTTTGAAAACCTACTTGCACTAATTCACCGCTTCGTGCTTAGATAAGCAGGACTTGCAACACCTTCCGCGTTTCGCCCGTAGGCGTGTACTTTGACGATCTGAGTATTCTCGTTACACCGAAACGAAGTGGCAAACAACAAAGAGAAGGTGGTTCTGTTACGTCGGTGTTTCGCCTAATGGTCACGAGAGGAGACGTTAGCGATCGAGGCACCTGCTACACTTTGTCTCACCGTAACATGGCGCACAGCGAAGGCTGCGGTCCAAGTGAGTCAATCACTGATTCGGAGGAAGACACGCCATCGCTAGTTCTATACTTCGTTTGACCTTCTGTCCAGATGCAGCCGAAGTTACGAGCTGATGGGACAAATCAGACAGCGTAGAAAGCTCACCCTCATGATCTTTGTCATGTTTCTGTGCGTGTTCTATCATCGCTGAACTAATCGTAAACAAAGGCACCCAGTGACTAGTGCTTTTGACTCCGCTTGATATGTACCATTAGCTCGTAGCGTCGGTTGCATCCAAACATAAGCTGAAACGAAGTATAGTGCAGACAATAGCCCCCCCCCTTTCCTTTTTTCCCCCTAAATATATTTTTATCTGTGTTCTTGGGAATTTTACTCTTAAGTTTCCCCAACCTTGCCTTAATGTCTAACTAAATAAATATTTAACTACCGATTGGTCGTTCCACAGCTAGTATACTGCCCTGCATCTGCTCTCTAGAGAGACGAAAAAAAAAAAGAAGTCAAACGCATCAGGGAGTAGGAAACGCTATAGACAGGCGGCGCCCCCCCCTCCCCCGGCTCTCCTTCTCCCTTATTCGGGGTTGTCTTCGAACCCAAGCGGTATATTGGAAAGGAAACGCTAGGCGAGTGACGATGAGCGTCATCCGACCCGCCTTTTCTGCCGCGCGCGCACGTGCGCGTGTCCGATTTCCCCGTTGTCCACTCCGGCCATCGTTAGCGGGACCCGGTACCGCCCTGCGCGACGGAGACGGTCGCTCCGCACGCAGGTCCGTGTATACGCGATGCACTGACTGCACGGCTCCGCGGAAGATGCACAATCTCACGGTGGACGCTTTTTATTCTTTCGCTTTCCCATCACAGCGGGCAGCGGGAGTCGAGTTCGGAAACAATCGCGTCGTCCACCATTACGAGGACGGCGGGGACGGTCGCCGACACAACGCCGCCCCGCGCGACAACCAGGAAGGCGGCTCATGGGAAGCGACGCCAGAAGCCATTAGGCCGCCGGGAGTCTGCAGCGAGATGCCCAAAGGTCAGCCGAATCACGGAGGAAATGTGTCGCCCCGGTGACGAGCAGGCGGCCTCCGGTCAGCCCGGCCGATATACCGCGCTTTCTCGCTGGTTGGGGTATAGTATGAGATGATGATAAAGCCACGCATACTGCTTTCAATGCGGAGCGCATGCATATTGGTCTGCGTCTTGCACAGGGGTTGCGATGATGTCCAAAGCGACGAACTCTTATTGGCTGATTGGAAAAAATGGTGGATAGACGTCAAGACATTATCATTGAGGTGTATCCACAATCCTTTCAATCAAAGCCAATCAGAACTCGGCGTCGTTTTGATATCACCGCAACTCCTGCGCAAAAAGCAGACGACTTGCTTCACCGCGTACATTCCCCTCAGTCACAGTGCTCGTGTATCATATGAAAGGCAGGTGTTATGGTTTGAATCAGCGTGACCGTGTCTAAATGGTGTCTCAGCTGACCACTTCTATGTTCGGTGCGCGACCCAATGTCGGAAACTGTGTGGCCTCAAATGCGCTACGAGAAGATTGGCGGCACCACTGGGGGTCGGACAGAGAAGAGGAATAGCGGCGCTATGGTTGCTCAAACCGAGTCAGCTGACGACACGAGTTGTCTCCTCGGTGCAGCAAACTCGAAGCGGCAATTTCCTTACTGGGCACAATCGAAACACCACCGGCCCCACTTCCTCCTGGACTGGCTGACTCTAGAACCTATTCGTCGCGCCCCTAAGTTCATAGCGAGCCTTGACTAGATGAGGAAACACGACGATTGCATCACAACGAGAGGGTGTTCGATGTCACATTCTTACTGAGGCGCTATTAAAAGCAACACTATAACTATCCGGGAAGGAGTGCACGGATAGGGGACTCTGCGAACGACGATGACGTCGTAGGCAGCCCTTGTCTTCTATGGTATTGGTCCAGCCCGGTCTATAAATGTGCTCCTCAACCAGGCCAAGCTCGTAGTGACGTTTCTATACTTCGTTTTGTCTCACAACGGACCGCAGCAGACGTTGCGAGCCACCGGAGCCAATCCCACTCCGTTTGAGTGCCATGTGACCTTCGGTAGGGGCGGATCGAAGCACGGGGTTCGTAAATCACGTGACACGTTTACAGCGCAGGATTGACTGGGATGGCTCGTAGCATCTCCCTGCGATCCACCGTTAGGTTAAAAGGAGTACAGTTGGGTGAGTCCGGCACGTGTTACGAGGAAGATAAAACGGCGCTGTGTCTGTGTATTCCTTCTACCTGTCCCTGTGTCTCTTAGAGCTGTTGTATTTTCCTCGGAACGAAACCCCGACGTGATCCACATTCAGATTGTTTTGTCCTGTTGTAGACGCAGTTGGCGATGATACTCTTACTGTTGCGCTTTCTGGTTCCTCGGAGGAAATCGTTCCTATGTCCATCCAGCTCATAGCGACGACACACGCTACGAGAGCCTCCGCAACGGGTCGTGCTTGCGAGAAGCCGGAATACTCGAAGCCTGGTTCAAGGACCCCGTGGACCCACTCCGACAAAGTTAATCGACATATCAGGCCCTAGAATCTTGAAACACGAAAGTTAGTGCCGCTGCAGTTTAACGGAGCGCGCTTGTTGGACGCTCGCGAAAGTGACAGCCGCGCTCTGTGCTGTCGATCGGTGCGCTTCGTGAACTCGTGCTCCACGCTTCTTACTGGTGAGTCTTGCCCCTGAAGAGTCAGGCAGGGACTCCCTCATCAAGCTAGGAGTCTGAACTTTATGTAATTTCGCTAGGGACCTGGAGATCCACCATAATATCAGCTAAGAAGGTGGTGTTGAAGGAAACTATCGAAAATAAACTCCCAATTTATTTATTTTTATTATAGAGGTTCATAAAGGGCGCTCCACGACCTTGATATGGAAGGTTACGCATATAAGCTGTCTACCGGAAATAGTCTCCGAGCAATCGCGAGACGCATTTGAAAGGAACAATACAAAATGAGCGATCGAAGTCGCACACATTCCGATCTATTCAGGTGACGCCCAGCCCGAGAAAACAAAGCGATCGGCGGCCCTCGAGCGAGGCGAGGAGACCCAAGGTACTGCCATCTGCCGATGTCCGTGACACCCTGCGCTCCGAGAACACGAGGGTGTGCTGGCTTTTCATTCGGAGGTCGCGTACGGCACTCCTTTCGGGGCAGGGCTGGGTAAAGACACCCGCGAGGGATATCCGAGCATGCAAATGGAGGTATACGTATGCCTTTCCAGGCGTAAACACAAATGTAGCCCATAAAATGTTCGTTCACAATTCCGTGTGCGGTAAAGTCGCAGTCATACTGGTCATACATCATACAAAACAGACGGTCTTCGCCGCGAACGTGACGGCAGCAATATCTGGAGTCACGCTACAAGCATGCGCGAAGCATGTTGGCTTTGTACATACGTGTGCTTCTAACACGTATGCAGACGAGTTTTTATTTGACCAACGCAACGAGGTACAGGGGCTTACAGCGATACACAGGCAGCTGAAAGTGACCCTCAACTGGCCGCCACCATGTTGCACATTTTATTACCACTAGACACGTGACCTTATCGTTTTACGTCTAGATTTGAACGAAGCACCGCGCACAAATAATTGCTTATTGATCTTTACTAACAGTAATGACGAGATAAGTTACGTTTCGTTTGTTTTCAGTCCAAAATGTGCTTTTACGACACAAACTCGGGTAGCCTCGCAATGGAGATGCCGTCAGCCGCGGAGCTCTATTTTGGGTTTTTATCGGAGCTAGACACTGATCTCTGGGGCTAACAGTACTGACAAAATGGTTTATCGTGTTTTTGACAGCGATCGCGATACAAATCTCGGCTCAGTTTTGCGTAAAAGCCTCAGGATTTGGTACGGTCACGTGTCGAGTGGTCAAAACTGTACAACATGGCGCTAGCCAGGGGGGGGTCACTTCTGCCTGATGAACGAGATACCAGTTCATCGCTCTGAGCCCATCTACCTCGTTGGACCAACGTGACACTCAAACAGGAAAGGAACAGGCCTCAGACAGTTTCTGCACACCGTCTTTTGCGCGACGTGTTCGGAGACTGACCGCGGGTTGACGCAACCAGATGTACTTCAAGCTTCGGTCACACTGCACGATTTCGAGCAAAACGAGTGGATCTTCCCTTATCACGCGAATGCCACGTGGCCAAAGCGCGATGGGCAAAATCGCGACGTCTATTACACGAGTGAGTGCTCCACCGCACTACATCACGGCGCAGGGAAAAGCGCACTCAAAGGAGCTGCCGATAACCTGCCTGAACAGACAAGAAGACCACGGTGGAAGAAGAAGACACAGGTGTCTGAACCGAGTCAGATAGGGAACCGAATTCCCACTCAGCCTTCGCGCACCTCCCGGCAGGGGGCGTTGTTGGTTTAAAAGCTCCCGCGCAGGCGTGGTTGCGAGGCCGCGCGGCCTTAAAAACGCGTGCGAGAATGAGGACGGTTCCTCGCGCCCATGTTACGCATCTCACACAGACTTGCTGCGATACTCGTTACAAGTGAACCAGATTAGTCGTATTCCACGACTATTTTGAGTTATTTTGTAATCGTTCGATTACATTTATTAGAAAGCAATTCCGAGAGTAATCTGCTCGCTTTTGGTAGTACTAAAATTACTCGGAACCGTTACCATTTTCCCTCCCCTGTTCTAATGGCGCGCTTTGTTTTTACCAGTTCTCTACCAAGGGATCCTCGAATCAAGCCTTCGACAGGAGGATGATCTACCAGCATCAATTGATTAGGTAGATAAGTAGCTTATATTTCGGTGATAGCAATTTAACAATGGACAGCATGGACGACCCGTTTTCAAACCGGCAGAAAGATGTCTCGTCTTGGAAATCTGAAATAATAAAAAAAATACTTTTAAGTTTAATGGAATACATTTTAACCGAGTTTAATTGTAATTGTAATTGTAATCGTTTATTATTTGTCGAGTAACGCGTACAAGACTGACGTCACGGCGTTCGCCAGAAATGCGAGCGAACCTTCGAGATGTTGTGTTGCACGATGAGGCGGTGCCGTTAAGATACGTCTCTCTTCTTCTTCTACCGTGGACGAGACACACGATAAATATTGCGGAAGCTCAAAACAATGTCTGTATTCGATACGAGAATGAAATTTGAAAAAATGGTACTTTTGCGGAAGCAATCATCAAATATCCCAAACATTTTTTTTTTTCTTTTAACTTTCGCAGCGTAGCTTTGCTTGGGAGCTATATAGTATTAAGTTCAGTCGCGAGAAAATCGAGTTATATCTTGTCGCCATGCTGGCGCAAATTGCGTCACATCTTGGCAGAATGCAGCAGGTTGTAGCAGTGTCTACGTATTTCGCGAGCAGTTTAGCGCGAATTGCGTAGAAACCATATTGCCGCGACACCTAAATACATATACATAAAAAAGAGAAGACATTACTTGCATTAAAAAAGCGAAAAGTGGCAGCTCATCACGGAAACGGGACGGCTACACTCCATGCGAACTATTTAAGCGCGACCACAGCCGACGCTACGACTCGATGGCGTCAGTCGAGAAACGCCAAAGATGCATTGGTCGTAGTCTTTGTGCGTCCGCTAATCACCGGCCAAATCAATCACACGCAACAACAAACAAAAGCGCATACGCTAATCAATTTGCCGACGACTATCATATACGTGCGCGCGGTCGGTTTAGCGAGAGTGACAGGAAACTCGCAGAGATAAGCTAGGCAGTTTTGGTGTTGCCAGATCGGATCGTCGTCTTCAGCTGCTGTCACACTTAGGGTGAAACGGAGAAGACTAACCAGTTTATCCATACCCTGCCATCTTTGAACGAAGTTGACAAAAAAAAGTTACTTAATAAGAATCTCGACTGGGATATAAGCCCTCTGAGACCAGGGATGCTATATCTCCGTGTCGATTAAATTTACGACGCGGGCGGAAATCAATCGCCACCTTGCGCTTCGGCGGTCGGGGTCACCGAGAAATCGACACCTGATGTCGAGGCGAGTCTATAAAAGTCTATAAGAGGAAGGAGCCCACTCGGTCGTGCGCACCCCCGAGAACCTGAGTGTTCGTGCAAACGCCCAAAACTCGCCGACGCATCAGCTACGTCGACAAATATACCGCTCACGATGCAAGGCGGCAAGAAGCGGATCGTGTCTCGGAGCGATAGAGATACATTTATCCGGTCCGACTTAGGGCCTCTCGAGCTCGAACGGACTTTATATAAACAAACATATAAAAAATCTTTTTTTGTCGTTTTGTATATTGATCGACGAAGAAACTGTACTCACGTTCAATTCTAAGCCGGCAGTGCTGTGGCTGTTACATGCTCTTCGGACCAGTGATACGTAAAACTATTCGCCACGTGACGCCGCTGTGTCCTTACCCAACCACAGAGAAGCACTGTAAGCCTAGCAAGAGTTTAGATCGTAGTGTTTCAGCTCATGTTGTCCGGGGATGTACATGTTTGGGGTCACGTGACAAAAAGGAGGGCGATTGAATGGCTCGGCGAGCGTGGTGGCTCCTCCGACTGCACTGTCAGCTTAAGCTGCACTGGCGCTGCTCGCACACCATACAAAAATACGCGGTGATCCCTACAGCACGTTTGTTTCCATACTCCGAACATGTCTCTAGACAGTTTTTTTTTTTGCCCAATGTGATTGTTTTGCAAGCAAGCAACACGCCTTAGTGTCTATAGACTGTCTTTTGTACGAAGTATTAGCAGTGTGACCTCGGCCTCCGGGGTAAAGGGGGAATAACGTCCTCCCAGGAAAACAACAACACGGAAGTAGCGCCGCTCGTGCCATTCCAACCGCTTCGATGGGCCAGGGGGCGCGCGCCGGAGCACGGTCACCACGTGACGCGGCACGCGCGTGCGCACTGCGTGCTCGCCGCATCTCCGTACTTACGCCCTTACGCTCCGGTCTCGGAATACGAAAGAGCGGCGAGGCGGGGCGCGGCAAGGTCGCGTCGGGTGCATCGCGTGAGCGCGCTCCCTCGTCGACGCGCTCCAGTTGGCAGCAGCGAACTAAAGGCCAGCCACGTTCACCGCAGCACGTCGAAGCATTGTTTACCAAAATGCAAACGCGCACCCAGAGTGCACGCAGCGGCGGCGGCGGCGGCGGCGTGAGCGCTGGCAGTCGGCCCAAACGTAGCGCCAGTGCGCCAGGCAGTGCCCGTGTCGTCGTATCGTCAATTTCCACTTCCAGCGTTGCGTCGGGTGGCGCCGCCATTCTTTGTAGGCCAGCGCCATCTCTCGCCCTTCTTTGACAGTCTCGGAGGGAATGCTACATGACCGCAATGTCGCGCCGCTTTTATGGTGCATCTTTAACGTTGGAGGTCCCCGAACGCTGCTCGACACTGGTAACGCGAACAAACGACCGCCCCTCTTTGTTTTTCTTCTTAGAATAAAAGATTGTCATCAAAATTGTTCTATGTAGTGCAAATTGCTCATTTGGGGACCACAGGTGGTAAAATTTCTCTGCCCGCCAATACTGTTTCAAAATAAAACGCGAAGAGTCGATGCTGTGTTTGCGCTCACAGTGTCGCACGGCGTATACCTATTCGCACTTTCTCGCGTGAGTTGAAATGCGGTTGCGCCAGCGTGCAAATAGCCCCTAAACACTCCAGGTTCTGAACTAGACGGCGGGTTGTGTAGCATTTGCGAGGTCAAATCTACGCGCTCTCTTCGGGGAACGGTAGCTTATAACACTGTAGGCGCTCTTTGGGAACGGTAGCTTATAGCACTGTATGTGTGGTACCGTTGCAATGTGTGAACGGCGCTTTAAGCGCCGTTCACACATTTGCAACTGAGTACGACCGAGAGAGACAAGACCGGTTTTTAAGCCTCTTACGACGCCTTAGGACCGGATACGATGCTGCGGAGCTGGTCCTACGACGTCGTAAGAGGCTTGAATATCGGTCTTGTCTCTCTCGGTCGTACTCCGGTTGCAGATGTGTGAACGGCGCTTAAGAAATTAGGAAATATACGCGTACCAGAAGTGTGCCAGGGCTACCCGATAGATGGCGCCGCTGAGTTTATTGCCAAGCAAAAAAGGGCGAATATAGGATTTGGCGTTATACAATGCCCTTTCTTCGCGGTATGCTGAATACCTCTTGCCCTTACAGTTAAAGAGTCCGCGCAACAATTGTGTGAAGTTTGAGTAGATACCGCTCACAATTCACCTTCGACGTTCGTAACTAACCAAACACGCTTTAGTTTTTGTCGCCTTGCAACGACAGTATTTAAAAAAAGAACATTAATAAGCAGCGTTTACTTCTCAACTTGCAGCCACAACGAAGGACCACGCGATCTGGTACGAAATATATATGCTATCATATTAAAAACAGCGAACAAGCACTGAGGAAGAGAAGGGAAGAAAACAACAGCAGCGCTCTGTGTTCTCTTGTCTTCCTCACTGGTTGTGCGCTGTTTTGATTACGACATCATCTTACCAACTAGCTCAACTCTCCCCTTTACTACGACATATACGCCACCAATGTTCAACATAGCCTGGGGTGGACAAAGCTCAGAGCACTTTGCTCAGTTTCAAACATATATAGTGTTCGACTAGTCCCGTCGTTGCAGTGATGGCACGCGGGCCGCTCACCCGAATACCCCGTCGAGACATTGGATGATTCTCACGAGCTCAAACCGAGTTGTCACGCATTGCTCCTGATTAGTCCATGATGCGACTTTAACTAGCGTCAACGTGGGGCAAACCTCGCGACTCTGCCAATAACGGAACTTTGTGATACTTTATCGAGTTTTGCTAGAAGGGTAGACTGAATAAGCAAGTCCGGTTTTATTCTTCGAATTACACCGGGACAAAGAAGGCTATTAGACTCTTCGTCACTGGTGTCAGCGTACGAGCAGATTTAGGTCACACTAGCGCCAGTAAATACGTGTAAAGCGAAACAAATATTCCAAACCGTATATCGTTGCACGGCTCCTTTATAGTTCATGCTTGTCATATTTTCCGCGCACTTCTAGTTCTAGGTATTCCGAGCCTTCATTTAGCCATAATCACAATACTTGTAGTCTTGTACTTACATCACATTAGGAACTTCAAATTCTTCCATAGAGTAATACGTGATTTCAATGAAGTGCTGCGAACATGCGTTACCTTTTAACAATTATCTTCGTAGATAATCGCGAAGATGGTACGAAACTGGAAATATCGGAATACGATGGACCACAATTTTCTGCTAAGAACAAAATAAACGTTTGCACCATGGAAAGAGGAAGAAAGTAAACTAAACATATACAGTGTGGCTCCTAATTATATTTTGCATATTTTGTTACCGCTTTAGTAAGCAACAGATCGCCGAACGTGCAGTATCCGCCCAAATGTCGCGCTAGGTCCGGATTAGATGCAAAAGCTTCAGAGTCAGGTGGGTATAAAGGACGGCAGGAGAACGCTGCAAACTCTGGGCGCTGACATCGGCGGTTGCGAGAGAAAGAACGACAGAGAGCGACAGAAGAGCGGCAGAAAGAAAGCAGAGGAACGGTTAGGCGTGTTCGTTTTGCCGCGACGAGTTGGAAGTTGCTCGAGCGCTTGTCAACTTAATTTGGTTTTATGCAACGAGCCATTCCGGTGTTTACCTACAATGTAACGCTAGTAAAAACCAAGGTACAGATCTTACAGGCGATGGTTTGCTACATTTTGTGCATATTAAGGCGTCGCCAGCGATATGGGCCCATAGAGTTATTACAATAAACGCTAGAGGCTCAGCTGGCGCTAGTGTGCTGTTGCATTTTGAAGCAGACAGCAAGCAGTCTAAATTTGACTTCCGGTAATGTATTCCTATGGGAAAAAGCGAGTGCATTTTCTCTCTGCGCTCGATTATAAGAGCAAATATCACGAATAATTTGTACGTACTAGGCACATTGGAACATTTCTCAGTCACGCAGACGAAATAAATGGTCAGTTACGGCGTTTTCTTTCAAATTCATCGCATTAAAAACGGTGCTAAAACGGCTTCGTACGTGTATTTTTGTGCACTGTCGGACACTGTTAGCGCGAACACGGCGTCGACGCTTTCCAACATGGGGATATACGTGCCAAACGAACGAAGGACATGTGGAAAACCGAGAGAGACGGCAAGAACTACGCAGTAACACTGGATAAGTAACTCCTTGTGCTTGCAGACGATCAAAATAAATTGAAAGTCACGTAATATAGTCAGATTTGCAATAAATAAGTACTGCGAAGATGCTTGTTCTGGGTTCAAATGGTTCAAAGCATCACCCGCACGCTCCAAATCTTTGCAAATAAGGGGAGCCAGAGAGCAGGTGCCCGATAAAAACTGCCCGACATGGGAAATAATAAAAGACATACCTTTCGTAGCTCACGTGCTTTATTTTTTGCGTTCGAATGTTTCTTTAACCGATCGTAAAGATGCGCACGACGGAGTCATTTTCATCCAATGACAGGACGGGCATATTAGCAATATATAAGCACCACCGAAATGCTAGCGAACCTGAACACACACTACATTCCTTTCGATCGTTAGTTTGCTTAGAACCGTCGCTCGTTTTCACATACCTTCCTTGAAACAGGGGTTTGGGCCTGAAATAGAGCGAAGTTTAACATCGCTCAGTGGTAAAGAAAAATGCTGTAACTAAAGCAATTACACTTTCACAATACCAATAAAGGTACATACTATCCGTTACAACCGATATGACAAAAGTTATTCATGTTATTTTCCGGCGAAGAGACAAAATTCACGCGCGTTTTCCCATAGGAATACACAGGGAGGCTGGAAATGTAGACTGCATGCTGTCTGCTTCAATTTGCAACCGGAAGTCCCGTAGACACTAGCGCCAGCTGAGCCTCTAGCGTTTATTGTAGTAACTCTGTGCACGGGCCGATCGGGACCGCCAACTGCAGGGCCGCCGATGTCCGCACCTGTACCCCACCGTTCCGAAGCTGCTCGAATACATGGGACTTCTATGTTCAGATGCTTGCCGTTATTTTGTTCACAATTCAGAACTGATTTTCGGTAACTTCCAATGACAACATGGCGGACGACTAAGTCAACTATCGGGAACGGGTTCCATTTTCCCATTGAGAGTTTCAGAAAATCATTTCATAACTCTTGAATAAAATAACGTTAGTTGTAAAACTTTGAGACCCGGTCCGGACCACTAGCGCCACATGCGGGCGGAGACAGCGTTCGGCGATGTGTGGCTTTATTTTTGCGGTGAAAAACAAAATTCTGTAAACTTTTTTCGCCTTTTCGTTGTCAAATACACCCGACTATTTATTTTCTCTATGCATTTTTAAGTTTTTTCACGCACGAAAATTCGAGCTGGAACGGCAGAGCTAACACTTTTTCACTCTGAGAGAGGGCTCGTGAAATTAGGATGCTTTGGTTTAAAGTGTATGCGCAGACACGAAGCTGCGGTCAGTGAAATCCGGACGGCGAGGCTAGCGCGGCGATTCAGCCAAGCGCGGCCACGTTCGCAACACAATGGGACGCCGCGGTGCCGGGTTCAAGCCCCTCGAAGAAAGGCCCATCGCTCAAGACTTCGGACGCCGACCCAGTTCCGCAGCCGCGAGTGCACAACCTGTCCGGCGTAACAATTGCCATCTGCGCGGGCAGCTGCCCGCAGGGGCGGCTGTATTCTATACTATTTTATCGTTTATTATTATTTTACTCGTAACATTATGGGCTTCCGAGAAGCCCCGTTGTGTGCCTCTTATATATCTCACGGGGCAGCGGCTGTTCCGTGCCAGCAGCTGTGGCTATTTATATTTCCAGTACCTGGAGTGAAAGCCATTTCCAGGTCCAATCACATCGACTCTTTCCAGTCGTTTATGTAGCACGGAAACATCGTTGAAACGGGTAGAAAATACCGAGAAAACAGCGCAATGGAGTTCGAAACACGACGTACATATATGCTCAACTGACAACTCGAGGGTGTGGCTTTTTTGTGTTCCTGCCTCGCTTATTGGTGGTTCCTTCTTCGCCGTTCGGTAAATGCTGCATTTTTATTGGCTGCGGAGTCGTAACAAGATGCTGCGGGAACACCCACGCCCTGCGTTTCTTAAGATACTATAGGGTGTTTTCACGTGACGTCAATCCGCCATTTTGTTGTTAGATGCCCCGCGATGAAACCTAGGACCCAGCGCGCTACGGATTTGATGGTGCCGAGGCGATTCTTTCAAACGCTCGCCATTGGTATGCGCCAGACAGCTTCTAACCACAAGTTGTAGATGTAATAACGTCAAAGAAAACACCATATAGAATCAATAGAAAAAATAGACATACGTTACATCGGAAGAAAATACTAACAGACGGGGAAAACATGAAAAAAAGCAAGATTAAACATATTCCCAGCAAAATATAGAGAGTTTACGTTTGACCATACTGTTTCGCCGACGAGGAAATTACAGCTATTAACAGATCGTGCTTACTCGAACTTATCGGTATGACCGAACAAAGGCTCGATGTTTAAGAAGTGATTGTCGCACAATCACTTCAAGCGAGGGAGGTACAATCACTTCAAGCACGGTGGTACAATCACATCATGGAAGGAGGGAGGAGGGTATAGACGATGACGGGCTTCGAGAAATACAGACGTGTCGAGAACTAGGTCAGTTGGTAATAACTTGGTATACTGATCCACAATGCAAAACAAAGCGCTCAAAAAATACGGACATAAGAAAGACAAGTAGTAAACACAAAACAGTGCCGCTCTCTCTCAACAGTTGGGAGCGAGAGCACGTGTGTTGCATACTTGCGATTCTTGTGTGCGTGTTCGAGTGCTCGGTCTCTCACTATGGCTTCGAGAAAGTTTGTGAAAAATAAAGCCGAGGGCAGTTTGTGGTGAGAACCGGGAGAAGTCGGGTTGGGGCCCGACCATGAGTTGCAATACACTCGAGGACTCGTGCGCGGAAAAGGTTAAAAGACGGTGAGAGTGCAGGCGAGCTGGTGGTAGCTAATCATGTTGTATTACACCTGAGACTGCGGTGGATGAAATTGGAAGAACTTTCAGTAGAAGGAAAAGGAAAAGGTTATTGGAACTTTCAGTAGAAGGAAAAGGAAAAGGAAAAGGTTATCTACGGAAAAGGTTGTTGGGCATAAAAGTACCGTAAAATACCGGAGAAGCGCCCACTCAAAACTTAGAAAAAATGGCAAGAAAATGGGGGATGGGCGCTTGTCCGGTCATCCATTTTACATATGAATCTACTGTGCATATTTTCTTAGATCTTACAAATTTGGGAATGGGCGCTTAATGTGGAATGGGCGGATGCGTGGTATTCTACTAGTTTAAATCGGAAGAACAGGCCCCCAATTTCTTGTAGCGAATGACATCGACGTAACGTTTGTGAATATAATGGAGGTATGTTACAACGGTGACGGTTAATAGCTAGGCGTAAATAAATCGAGCAGCGCAAAAAAAAAAGTCACAGGGACCAGCAAAGACGCTCACAAACACAGCGAGGCAGCCCTTTGTGTGTGCGTTTGTAGATGACCATACCCCGTTTCACATTAGAGAGTTTTAGTAGATCGTTCCGATACCTCCGATTACTCCCCCGATACCGATACTATATATGTAAGCGCAAAGGCGGAGGCAGAGTATCGGGTATGGTTATCGGAGTCATCGGAACGATCTGCTAAAACTCTCTAATAACTGTTACCGCTGCCAACCGATAAATAGTCAGGCAGCTCTAAAAGTGCATCGTCACGGCGCTAGACGTCATCATGCGTTTGGTATTAGCAACTAAATGAATCACATACAAAACAAAATGCAGGCTCAAGGCGCATACTGTATACACAGGGATCTTCGTGTTCGAGTAAACCCGATATTTCCCGATATTTATATACCTCGGACATGTTTCTTCGAAAATAGGGTTAAACTCGATTCTTTCCCCGAATTCGGAAATTGAATAATAGCATTTACTCTGCACCGAAAACTATTCTCTAGGGAACGAAGAGTTGGTAGGGATCAGGACTGGCACTATCGCGATACAAATGTATCGCGATAGTATCTTTGAGATACTATCGAGTATCTGTATCTCTGTATCGAGATACATCTGAAAAATGTATCTGTATCTCAGTATAGTGAAATACATTTACAATGCTATCGCTTGTATAGCGATACTTTGTCAGACTTAGGTATCTCATTACATTTGTTGCCATTTTTACAATAAATTTAAAAGATAACAACATGTGTTTGGTGCAAGTTTCTTCAGAATTAATAACACGAACCCGCCCTATATCATATCCATCACAATCACCAACATAAAGAAAAACCTGTGGTTTCAAGAAGGTTACTTGCAAGAATAACAACATCAGCTCCTCTCACGAAGCCCTCCACTTTTTCCAATTTAGTAGAGCGAACGCTGCAAAGGAGTCGAGAGTAGAAAAACTACGACTTTGTTTTCTAATCTCCCCACATTATGGGTGACTCAAAAGCATATAAGACGACAGTTTGAGATGCGCCCTCACGGCGAAACAGGGTTCATTTCGGTCAGACATCTTTTGTCAAACAATGCACGCAGTCTTTACCGTTCAGTAACTGTGGTTCACCGAAAATGTCATGTATTTTTTTTCAGCAATACAGTGATAATAAAGAGTTTGAGGCAAGGGGAAGTGCATAAAATGACACAAAAAGAGAGCACAAGCATACATTACCATTTGCCTTCGCCACTAACTACACCCCTTCCACGTAGCACAGTTCGGGAACAAATGTATTTCTATAAGTATCTGTATCTGTATTCCGGAATACGTTTTCGCCGATTTTTGCAGAAGTATCTCAGGGATATCCCGTTGCATAAAGGACAAATGTATCTCAGTACCTGTATATTTGGCTCTTAAAACATGTATCTCAGTCTTTGTATTCCCAAATACATTTTGGAGTATCTCTGTCCAGTCTTGGTAGGGATACATATGCGCTGGCTTCAGACCTTGGAAACAATCCTAAATTATTTTTGGATTCAGTGAACTGCAGCGACATATGGTCGAGCCCTCAAATGTCATCTTCTATGTCCATTGTGAAGTATCCTTTGCCCTTCTATTTTTTCCCGTTTCAACCACAGCAAAAAAAAAAAAAAAGAGAGAGAGAGAAGAGAGAGAAAGATAAAGAATAGTGAGAAACTATTTTCAAATGTGCGTAAGCTGTAATGCCGAGAGATCATTGTCTCGAAAACCGGACAGGTCTAGGATGAAAACAGTTGCTGCGCATGCAGAATGTTAGTGTAAGCAACGAGGCTTTGATGAAAAATTTAATGGCCCATGTGAGCTCTTATCAATGTTTCAACGCTATCTTGTGTACATCTACTTTATTGAAAATAATATTTGTATTCAAACCGATCAACTGCTAATTATACTCGTATATTTATAAATATAGCCTGGAAAACCCGAACATTTCATAATAATAAATTTGATAAAAAAAAATTTTGCCCGATTACCATTTTGGATTAAAACTAGCTCAAATTTTAGCCCTCAATTTTTTTAATATAAAATTTGAAAAACGAAGGATTTTATGCACTGTGGGTGATTGGTTCAGCCGGTGATAACAAACGACAAGCGCCATGACTATACATTTTTGGCGCTGCTTTAGTTGGCTCCATCGATCAAATCGTAGCGCCAGCGCAATGCCAAACCATGTAAAGAACTTGCGGCAAAGTGAGCGATAGATCGGCTCACCGGTGGGCGGTTCGTGCACTTGGTCTCGGGCGGCTAAGCTGTCCAGACCTCCAGCGTGGCCCGTCTCAAACAGGGATCAAGTTCCGCCTCCGGGGCATCGGTTACAACAGGAAGAAAATCGGTCACCGGTGCAGGCCTTGGGCCAGCGAGGAATTTGTACGTTTCGGGCAGATCGGCCTTCGGATAGTGAACGGGCCCAGAGAGCGGCCTTGGGTGGCGGGGACCCCAAGCGCGACCGTCCTGCTTTCCCTGCCACTGCGGAAGGAACAAATGGATGGTGCAACCCTGCACACACCCTGTTTACCAGCTGACGAACCAATATCGGCGGCTGACGCCTATAGGCTCCCCGCAGGGCGGGTCTGTGTAAACAACTCCGGATATAACGAGGCCGTCGTGTTTACGACGCGCTCATAACAAAAACCGGACAAGGAAGACACTGACACAGCGCTGGTTTGCTTTTGCATGGAGAGATAGCGATGGCACTAACATAGAAGATGCTTGATTGAAGCTTGAAGGAGCACATAAAGGCTGTGTTGCCAATTTACAGGTATTTCCCCGATAAATTTAGCCGCTTTCAGCGTTGTCTAGTGAAGTGGTTCTCCAAATGAGGGTCCGCGAACCCTTTTAGGGTCCCTGAAGGCCTTCTTAGGGTTGCCTGAAGCCCTCAACTGTCAGTCAAGCCGAGCAACAAAGCTTTTTGTTTTGCTTTTGTTAATTGTTGCTTGGCTGTTCTAGTAAGCTAACGAGACCAAACTCTGTGCACTGAATGAGTATGGTTGATTATTCTCCGTTACAGAGCTTCAACGTTGGATCGCTTGCATCTACATTTACCCTTCTATCATTTTAATTGTGCAATACCCTCCCCGCCCCATGGATAAGCGCTTATGGTGAAGAGCTTCAAAGTTTGTTTGCATGCATCTACATTTACCCTTTTGTCATTTTAATTGTCCAATATCCCCCCCCCCCTCTTCTCATGCATATCCCTTCTGGTGAAGAGGTCCAACGTCTCAAAACTTCCACCGAGTCAAAAGGTCCAGTAATGAATATCTTGACGCGTTGGACGTTCTGACTCGCCAGACACTTGTCAAGAGATCCAATGTGGGTCAAGAGGTTCACCGCGTCAAGAGATTCAACGTGTCACAAGATTCATGGCCAGTCAAGAGGCCCAAACCGTCAAGAGGTCCAACCGGTCTGGAGGTCCAATAATGAATCTTTTGACGCGTTGAATCTTTTGAATTGTTGGACCTATTGACTCGAACTCCATGGATAGGGTCCCCCATCACTTCCGCCGGTGCAGAAGAGGTTCCCGAAATATCAATGGTTGAGAATCGCTGGGCAAGAGGGAGAAATCGCTTATATTTGCGGTTGGTGGGATTGCTGGCGGTTTTGAATCCTGTTTCCGTTTCTTTTCTAGTGGTCTGAAATGTTTCATAATGTTTAATTATCCTTCGTCATAGGAATACCAGTTTTTTGCTAACGCTTAGCACAATTGCGGTTATGAGAGTGGCACTAGACGCCATTGATGTATTGCGGTGGCATACAATTGATTATGTTACACACCGCAAAAGCACCTAAAGAAAGGGACAGAGTAAAGATTGACGACAACACAAGGTGCCATGTTGTCAATCTTTACTCCGTCCCTGTCTTTTGGCGCTTCTAGTGTTTTATGAAATGAACAAACTAGTCCAACTCACCATCTCGTTACAATGAATTATGTTTTAACTATTTTGTGAATAAACGTCTGCCATATAAATTGGACCTCTCAAAAGTATCCACAAAATCTTATAAGCGAGGCCATAAATTCTCAACTTTGAGATGACACACGAAATTTCAAGAGAACTCACACGAGTCAGATATGACTACTGTAAAACAGAACTTTTCGCAAAGCATGTGAATTTTCTCACCGAAGTTTTGGACTGCCACTCAATTTTGCACACTGAGACGATTGAGGTGTATTAGTCGGGAGGTACGGCAACACCTAGAATCAGTGGAAGCATCAAGATGAAGGAGTGGACATTCTTTTGTGCATGACAGCAGTCCGAGTAATAAAGGAGAGCTTCCTCTTTGACGTACTTTTATTTAGTAAACTGTTTCTATACTATCTGTGGCAAACCTTGTATTGAAAAAGCAGTGCTTGCCCCGCATCTTTAATTTAGCGGGTTTTAAAAATCCACTAAATTCCTATTGCTTTTTTTTTTTGTAACATTGGCGCGGGTCCCAGATTGGACCCGAAAACTGAATCAGCGTTCGGCTGAAGTTCGTGGCTTCAAAGGATGAATTATATGGTGCATGGATCGCGTCTCCGCTTGGTACATTTAACCTGTCCAAAAGAGTGGTCCCTCGATTTCCGCCTGTTGACGTCATACAGGTGTCATGCTGTCGCCGACCGCGATCCTGGCGGCGACACAGCAGCGGCGGTGGATGTGGCACATACCTGTTCTGCTGCCGGTCGATCTTTAGTTTAAAAATCCACAGAAGTGTAGGCAGCTAGGAATTGGGAAGCCGCGACGACAGCGACACTGGCGTTCGTTCGTGCTTTTCGGCAGCACTTCTGGGACCAACCGCCAGGATCGCGACATCCGACGGCATGGCACTCCGGATTTAATGACGTCATCTGTTGCCACTTCGGGACCAATTTTGAGGTATGGGTAAGATAGGACACCGAAACACACCAGTCGTAGACGCGTTTTAGGCACCCTGAGTTAAACACGGCCCTCCCAGCCGAACTCTGGCGAACCACCTGAACCCAATCCGTGCCCCGCCGTGGCCTTCAGTACGTGACGTAGAAAACTCCAGCACTGCGGCCTTGTTATGCGGAAGGCGTTGGTCTGCGTCAACGCCGGGGGCCGTGCCCGATGTCTGTCAGCCTAGGAAGGTCGCGGCGTGCCATTTTCTGGACATCCGATCAGTTAAGAGATGCGACAGACGCGGCATTTATCATTCCCCCACGTACGTAATCAACAGCGCATTCCTCGTTATGTGCGCGTTAACCGGTCACCTGTTATCTGGTACATAGGTATCTAGCCTGGTTCGTGTTATCCGCGTACGTGATACCCGGTACGTGTTATCTGTTTACGTGTTCCTTGTATCTCTGGTAGTCGTAACGCGTTACCAGTAATGGCTTCACTATAATTACATAATGTGTCGTTAATAAATACCCTTGGGTTTTACCACGAACATTGTCCATAATACTGGTATAAGGTATTATGAACAAGAATCAGTGGCCGGAAATAGGAGAATTGTGACCACCGCCCCCACTCCCTCCCTCCCCCCCCCTCCCTCCCAGGTTCTTTCAAGGGCGAAGTTTTTAGGCAAAAACAACATACACGAGCTTTCTTTACGAAGAAATGTTTGGTTGTTGGTGAAATGGCAGTTATTCGGTCAGCAAAATTAATATAGGCACTGCTTCGCCCGTAACGTAAAAGATCGCTCCCCCCCCCCCCCTCCCAGCCAAATCATCCAAATCACCCCTCGCAAGGCTGTCCCAAAAATCCGCCCGTCTCATCCTAAGGGGCGAGTATATAACAGTTTGTTCGCAGTCGTGCACAGTGAACCCCGAGCATCTGGCCAACGCAACCGCCAGCTCACATTTGCAAAAGGAATGTTTACTTGTAAATTAATTTCAGCGTCCCCCGCACGGCAGTCCTCGAAAAGGGTTCGAACCACTGACAAAAGTTAATTCTCCATCATATAAAAAACAAGAAAAAACGATGTTTTGTTGTGTCACGTAACTTAACTGCCGTTGGAGGCGAGACGCTGCACCGGCCTCTGCACACAGTTACACTGCCGTGTTTAAATTCAGCAAACTTACGTCCCCCGGCGGGCGGTGTTCGCGTGACACGGTGATGTCATGTGACGCCACGACATCGCGTGACACTGTGACACCACGGGGAACCATGAGGTTGCGTGATACTAAATTTCTGCTCGATTTATTCCGTGAAATTTTCCGCTAAACAGAGTGTAGAAATTTTCATCGTAATATTTAGCGAAAACTAGTTTCCCGCTAAATTTCGCGGTAAATATAAGCGAAATTTACCCGTAAAAATTGTGACAGCGCACGATATGCCGTCACGTGACAAAGCTCTCGCTCAATTTATCCTACCTAATTCCCCGCTAAATATTGGAGCAGCAATTTCCCCGCTAAATATAGCGAAGAAACGTTTTCCGCTAAATGTTGAGATAACATTTATCCGCTAAATTCAGCCGAAAACTTGTGACGTCATGTGACATGATGTGACAGTGTGAAATTACAATGTTGTTACACTTATTCCCCGCTAAACGTAGCGGTGAAAACGTCCTGCAATGTTTAGTGGGCCAGGACGTACACATACAAAACGCACGCGCGATCCGCTGCGAAGCTTTGCCAAACGGTTATCACCGTCAAACAATATATCTATGATTCGTTTCACCTTTGACCTCATGTCCGAGCGCGGTCAAAGCACAAAAGACAAATAAGCGCATACACGGGCGAAAAGCATAAAGTCACGGCACACCCTCTCTGCTTGATTGGACGAGCCGGTAGACGATAGCACGTACCGAAAGACTGGCGAACGACGGGACGCCGGGAAAAAGAAACAAGTTCGGACGTCGCAGTTTATAACACGGCAGCAATGTGGTAATTTGGGCCAATCGGTTCATATTGACATAAAAAAGAAGCTTGTTTATATTCACGAAAACCGGTAAGCACAGAATGTGCGATGGGCCTTCCATGGAAGAAGAGAAGGGCGTCTGAACGGCACCGCCTACCGAAAATTCGTTTTCATTTCCGACACACTCCGCGAGATGGCGCTTCATGACTGAGAGGCCACGAAGCGCGCGAGCTCATTCACACGCCGCGCAAATGAGCTCGCTGTTGCGTGGTGCCTGTTACCGACCCTGGATCGCTCAGTCTAGAGTCACTAGCTCAGTCGGCAAAGCACTTCGCGAACAATCTCAAGGTGGTGAGATCAAATCCTGCCGGGGGGACGCAAAGTGTCGGTGTCGGTTTTTCGTTACAACTGGCCGCTACTGCCTAACGTTACATAACTCCATGGAAATCGGCTGACAGTTAAAAACACAGCGCCAAATAAACACACGGACGAAGATAGAGACAGGACTGACGCCCCAGACGCGTCCAACAAAAAGTCAAAGTTTACGGAGCGCGCCGATGACACTCATCACATTATGATGAAGCCAAGTTTTCTCGCTGAATTGCCATCGGCGCGTTGTGCCAAATTTCGCTCTTACCTTTATGTTTGACGAGTCTAGACTCCAGAAGTGTCGCCGACGGGCAACCTCGCGATCGGCAGCAGCGAGCAGCCGTCCTCCGCAAGACGTTGCCAGCACCGAGCGACTCGCGTATCCACTCCCGACCTCCGAGGCATCGCGACACAAGAGAGCGGCGAGCGAGGCAAGGCGCAACTTCCCGCTGGCATTCCAGACAGGTCGTGCAACTCACCGGGGCTCTGCCTGGCCGCTGTCTCCGCCTGGCCGCCGTGAGCACTTGGTTCGGCTCCAAATGACCCAGTGCGGCTGGCCACAAAACAACACAGCGGCGCCGGAGGAAAGCCACTGGACGCCGCGGGGGGACACCGTCCAGAGAAAACCGACGCTGTGTTTTCGTCTGCGGTCGGCCGACGACCGCTGACAGCCAGCTGTTGCTCTAACGAGTTCAGGTAGCCGCCGCGGGGTGAGAGTGGGCGCTGGCGTAGCGGTCGTGCCGCCCGCCGCTTCGAGTGGACGTCGAGAGATGGCGCAGGTGCGCTCAAGCAGCTCTCTCAGAAAAGGATTTACACCCTTTGCCCCATATAACACCCAACCACCCCCCCCCCGCCCCCCCCCAAAAAAGAAAAAACTTTGATTCGACGTACAGCACATTGACGTCCAACTGATGGCCCTAACTTTACGAGGGGCTTGCTAACGATGCGATATGACTTATTAAGCAAATAATGTTGCCTATAAAAACAAATAAAGAAATTGCAGTAAAGCCAGAAAAAAAACCGCTTTTTGTATTTAATAACACGTAAATTAGCTATTTTAATAAGTTGTATCACTCTGCTATCAAGCTGCTTGTGAAAGTTGGTGCCGTCGGTTCGACGTCAATGCGCTGCACGTTGAATTGAAGTTTTGGGGTGTAAGAGCAAAATTTACTCTTTCAGAAAGTGTAAATAGCCTTTTCCTGAAAGTGAGGAAAGTCAGGAGATTCAACAAATTATACAGGGGCTCGACGTATTGGAGCGTCCTGGTAAGCTACAGGAATTAAATGAAAGCCTTTCATTTTTCCCAGAGACAAAATTACAACGATGACATACGGCTCAAGGTCATGGCAAAAGAATAGATTCGCAGAAATCCAAAGACGTCTGTAATTCAGAAGGGCGTCTAGCATTGGAATTGGGAACAGTCTAATGAAACTAAGAGTAAGATATAATTTGATGGTTGAAAATGATATATGAATGCGTTTGATGAGTACTAAGATATGAGTTTTTCCCTCATAAAGTTTGTCGACACAAAATGAAAAATGAAAATAGAGATAAGACACCTAGATTCAGCGGCGTAGACTTTCCATTTTCCGGAGGGCAGGCTGAGAAGTTCTCCGGGGGGGGGGTGCTGCTGCTGCTGCGCGTTACCTTTTCACCAGAACTGGAGATTGAAGCTATCGAAAGCACGCTGGGATTCCTATGTATTTTGTCAATAAAGGCACCGTGGGCGCTATTTCGTTTACATGCCACTACTGGAAGCTCGTTACATGGCACGTAAATAGCGTCTCGGGGGGGCGGCTCTCCCCCCCCGCCCCCGGATCTCACCAGGGGGCATGAGCCCCGATGCCCTGCCGAAGTCTGCGCCTATGCCTAGATTAAAAAAGCGGCTGCAGGGCAGTGGCCAAGCAACTTTAGAGTGTTCAGATGAGCACCACCACCACACACCTCACGAAACGTCATCTTATCCACCATTGTAACATCGTCAACCCCTTGCACGACCTGCAAGCTTCAAACCGCCATCATCGTCGGGCTGGCCACATGGCAAGCATGCGCGGTAGCAACGCTTTGTGTGGGGCCCGTATTACAAATAAATATCTGCCAATTTCTAAGTAGGGCGTTTGCTTTCCATCGATATATATATCTCCTTTTCAGTTCATTCGGCATTGCGGACATTAGACGGAAAACGGCTGTCACGATCATTTGGCTAATTGACTAAATCAAATGTGCTAAATACATTTTTAATTTATGGCTATGTGGGTCATATTCCGATCAAGATATTGAAGGCGCTCGTAATTAAACGCAGAACCAGTTCATTCATTAAAAAAAGGCAACCGGCTTTGAGGTATTGATAATCATTCTTGCCTTTTAGATCGCCTACCTGCGAAACTGGCTTTACAAGTAGCGTCGTAATTCCAGTAGAATGATGGGTGATATAGGGTAAGAATAACTTGACTCGTCCTAAAATGGAGCGCAGCTCGCGCCCCCTGGCGACTGGTGGGCGCTGAAAACGTCCGCCTGGTCAGGATATCCAACCCGAGACCCTCCAAGGCTACCGAAGCGCTCTGGTTCATTCCACGGTAAACGACCCAGGCCTGAATTCGACCTTCAGAATTCGATCTAAAAAAAAATGTATGTGTTATTGATAAAGTAAAAGTAGATTTTACAATATTTGTTTTCTATATATATGCATATATATATATATTTTACAACACCTTGAATTTTGCGAGAGACGGGTTCCTAGGTTCACATTTTAGAAAGGTTTGAATCATGACGGCGAAGTAAATACCGTTTCTAGTAGATCTATAAATTTGTGTAAATGAACCAAAAGGTTCAGTCACGCATTTGCGAGTGTTTTTAAGAGTGCAGATACTTCAAAAGTGTCAGAAAAAGCTGGTATTCACTTTTAAAAAAATAACGCTACCTTATGAAGACCTTAAAATTGTCTGCTAGTAGTAAGGGAGACAAAGTATAGTTTAATAAATATTCTGATAAACATTTGTGACTCCGGTTACTAAAATAAAGTAAACATATTGAACCGATAGAAAGGTGGTCGGTCCTAAAATATATACTCAATGGTTATAGATAGTATAAGTTCACACAACAAACAAGCAAAATTAAAAAAAGTTTTTTTTTCTTTTTTTTTTACAGGCGAAAGAGTAAGTTTTGAATTCGGTCTATCGCCAGTATTGAAAATATTGCAAAATACTCAGTTTCTAAGGCGAATACCATAGGGTGTTCTGTCTAAACCTACATACTTCACTCCTATTTGTAGCTCGCAACTAAAAAAAGAAATGAGCAAAGTTTAAAGGAGAAATTATATTTTAAGAGCCAGAAAAAAGATTTTGTGAACGTTGGCTCAATGCCTACAGTCTCCCGTTGAGCAGGAAAACGACTGTAGATGGTATTCTGGAACGGTTATTAAAAACGTCCTAAAACAAAATTCAGCATTCATTTTATAGAGTTTTTGTTTTGTGCACTATTCCAATCAATACATTTTTTTAACAAAAAAAGTTCTAATTTTTATAAACGCCTATGAGGAAAAGCGTAAAAGGCGACTAGAAATGCCCCATCGCTTTTAGTATTGGTTCTCTCATTTCGCTTATTAAAGGTACAAGAAAATAACGCAAGTGGCCTCGAATATAACTTGAGATCTTGGGCAAGACCGGTTCCATGGTGTGAGATTGCTTTTATAAAGACAGAAACGGCAATACTGCCTCCTTATATCCAGAGCCGTATATGTAGAGTTTGGTCATTATTTGGTACGAATAGGGCGAAAATAAGGGCACGTCAGTGGCCGAAATTGTTTCAATGACCTTAGTCGTGATGTTTGACACCTCTTGTGACCAACCACTATAGCCACAAATATTCTCTAGCGGAGACAATGAGGTTAACAAATACCCTCCAATCACAATTTCTAGGTAAGGATGTATTCAGGTATGTCATTTCAGCAGCGCCAGAGTTGAAATTTCCGACTCTTCGTAACTAAAACGGCGACACGCACGTGACGTTGTCGTCAAGGCAACATTCAGAATGCACTCAATCTTTCTTTTGATTGCACTCGCGGCCGCGGTTGCGGCCACGACGGGGTAAACAGTAAAAGCTGCGGATTCGGCTCCGTGAGAGTCTTGACCCCTAACCTCGAACGCACACCTCAAGTTCGCAGTTTCGCCTCTTGTTTCAGGAAATTGTTTTCGCCGATGTCACATTTTCTGGCTCAGTAAACGCACTCAGCACCTTGAAACTCCCCTTCTACATCAATATCTTACAATTATCCATTCATAAATTTTCAGCCTCATTCAGAAACAAAAATACCTGCGCCGCGGTACGCGAGTCCTTCAAGGTCATCTCAGACATTTTTACTTCGCAAGTTCATCACGGGGGAATGTGCGGCGCTGGCGGCGGCCCGCCGGCTCCACTCATTGACCATACTTTCTCTACAGGGTGAAACAGGAGACGGCAGGCTCTTAAATCGACCGGAAAATTCGGTTTCTTAACCTATCGCGCTACGACTTTGTGCAGCGTTGCCCACAGATGGTGCATTTTTTTGTAAAATTTGCAAAGAGCGAACTTACCTGAGGAAAAAGTAAAGAAAGAAAAAGGCTTAGCTCCTATGGAAATGGAGCGACGCCACCGGTCTGCAAACAACATGGCGCCGTTTCGCACGGGAGACAAGAGATGGCGCAAGTGGTCGCGACGCCAACGAACGAGCAGACGACGCCGAGAGCCGGCGTGTTCAGCAGACAAGGAATTGCAGTTCCTTGTTGTTTCCGCGCCTGTTTTGTTTCTGCGACACTCGCCGCCTGCGGAACGCGAGCCGCTTTTGAGTCGAAAGGATCGTCTGCTATAGTGCCGGCTCTCGGCGTCCGTATGCTCGTTCGTTGGCGGCGTTCGTTGCGCCATCTCTTTTCTCCCGTGCGAAACGGCGCCGTGTTGTTTGCAGACCGGTGGCGTCGCTGCGTTTCCATAGGAGCTAAGCCTTTTTCTTTCTTTACTTTTTCCTCAGGTAAGTTCGTTCTTTGCAAATTTTACAAAAAAAATGCACCATCTGTGGGCAACGCTGCACAAAGTCGTAGCGCGATAGGTTAAGAAACCGAATTTTCCGGTCGATTTAAAGAGCCTGCCGTCTCCTTGTTTCACCCTGTATATACTGCTCGGCCTCTATCATCATCTCCTTTATATGTCTTAATATATTGTCATTGAGAAGGTTGTAACGGCAGAAGAAAGCTCCAGTTTTCCCGCCTTCAGTACGAGCTTCCTGCCTTCGACAATGCTTCGGCGTCACGTGCACCTCCAGCAAGCTTGCAGACCAAACACGGTGGAAGGCATGGAGCTTAGTGAAAAATAATATATGTAAAATAATTTTTTGGTCCAAAAAACACATATCTTCAGAAAAGATTATATAAGAGCATATGAGAACTATATAAGAACATATAAGAACAATATAAGGTTATATAAGAACTTATAGGAAGCTTATCAGAAAATTAAAAGAAACGTTTTATCAGTTCCTTTTCCGCCTTATATAGTCTTGTATGGTTTTTATGTGTTCTAATATGTTGTTATCTGATCATATGTGTTATTGTACCAATAGCCTCCTCTTATACAAATAACATTTTTTTATTAGTGGAACGAGCGCTGGAGGTCGGGTGTTCGAAGGACACGCCCGACTGTTCTCATTTTCTCCGTTACCACAGTTGGCGTCGGCTGCTTTCTAGTTCAGTGGAATCGTTCGCTAACGCATGCAATAATACGCCTCACTGCTCCTGGGCGAGGACGCAAGAAGATGATGGACCAAAGGTAAAAAATTTATTGTTTCAATCTTAGAAAACAATACAATTTTCAAGCTTTGCCTGTTTTTCTAATTTTTTTTTGTTTTGAATATTAAACTATGTACAACCATTAAGTATGTATATTTAGACCGAACAATTCTGATGACTTTTTTGCTTGCTTTATTTATATCTAAGTTGCGATTCGTTCAATGCAAACAATAGAACAGAATTTAAATATATATGGGTGGTTTCATTTGAAATCGAACACGCTTGTCGGGGTGGGTCTTTCGATTTTTTTTGAAAAAATATATGTAATTGCCCCATTTCTGGAAAGAACAAAACCGCTTTTCAAAATTTTTTAAAGAAATATTTCGCTTCACGAAAAATTATTGAGTGGAGCAGGGTGAAAATCTGTTTTTTACTCCGTGATTTTTCTACCCAGTTCTGTACGCTGGCATAAATACGGGGAGCATACAAAACTCACAGTAATTTTTTCTGCTCTTGTATGTTATTTCGACTATTTTTTAGTTGAAAGGAAAATAATTTTGTATTTTTGTTTATTGAGGTAAAAAATGCCAAACATCGTCTCTTTGACAATCCGGTGACATCTTCAGAGCCTTGTAACTCATGAGTTATTATATTTGTCGCTTACCAAATACTATGCGGGTGTAGCCCTATACATGGGCTATCGACGGGCATAAGTTTAGTTTATTTTATTTTCACTGAATTTTTTATATAAAATTTGAAATATCGTCGAAAATGAAATTTACCGATATTTTGAACCCACTTTATTAAAAAAGGCCATTTTTTATTTCGTTCAATTTTTTTATTATTGCTGCCGATCATATGAACTTTCAATTGGCTTGATGCGATTTCCCCTTTTTTTGTTGTATCTTCTCTAGAAGTGATCAAAATCACTCCCACGTGACAATGCGGTGACAACTTCAGAGCCTTGAACTCATGAGTTATTTCATTTCTCGCTTACCAAATACTATGCGGGTGTAGCCCTATACATGGAATATCGACGGGTATAAGTTTAGTTTATTTTATTTTCACAGAATTTTTTATATAAAATTTGAAATATCGTCGAAAATGAAATTAACCGATTTTTTGAACCCACTTTATCGAAAAAGGCAATTTTTTATTTCTTTCAATTTTTTTTATTATTGCTGCCGATGATATTAACTTTCAATTGGATTGATGGGATTTCCCACTTTTTTGTTGTATCATCTCTAGAAATGATCGAAATCGCTCCCGCTTTCTCATAACGGCCAAACGCTGTTTCCGCAGGTCGGCTTCGCTGCAAAGACTAAACTGCTTATTTGTGTGTTCAAATGCAGCGGTGTAAATTCATTTTGATTGAGAACACTCGTGCTTGGCTGCATATTGTATTTTCTAAATTTTTAATAATGGCAACTGACATTCTTTAGTCTGATAGTTAGCGGTGCAGCGGATGTTTCATTATCCGATGCCTAAAGCCAGGGCACAAAGGGCGGAGAAAGCGGAACGAGCTCTTCATGTAGCCAGACCGGGGTCATATATCTGTTTGTGCTATACACAGCTTGTAAGGCACGTACAGCACGCCCGGCCCTTCGCGCTATAGGCCCATCTCCGTTACACCCAGGAAGCATCCGGCACGGGCGCCAATCCATGATGTGTCTTGTCGCGTGCGTTCAAATAACCATGTAATTGCCTGTTCTTTATTTCAGCGTGTATATCAAAAATATGTAATATCACATGCCCCTCTTTTAGAAGGAAAAGCAGTTTGCAGAACAAAAGTGAGGAAAACGGACAGAGTTTACATGAACCGAAGACAATGTTTTACAGAACACAAACACCAATTGGCGATAAATAGACACTTTTATTAATTAACGCTAATATATTTAGGATGCACTTGTAAAACAATATGTTGTTGTGCTTTAAATAGTCCACTTTACGAGCAACGCAATATTGGAACTTTTTGACAACGGCATCGGCTTGCCTCTGCGGAGACGATCGAGCGCGGGAGGCGAGCTGAACTTTGTACCGCAGCGGTCGGATGCAGCCGAGAAGTTCAACAGCGTGGTAAGTCGAGACGGACAGAACGAAAACTGGAGCCAAAGCGAGCGAGCGGTGAACCCGAGACGGTGGCCCTTCTGTTTGAACGAGTGTGTGCAGTTAAAAATAAAAGTGTTGGGTTTTGTTCAAGACTGATCGATATCTCTGATGCCAAGAAGCAACGATTCCCACATGCACAGAAGGCAGCGAAAGCAGTCACTTATTGTCTCTGTAGACTTTGTTTCTACACTTTGTCGCACCGAGCTTAATGCAAAGATTGTACAGCCTTCTGGAATATAGAAAAGCGATTTGACGATTTTATTTTAATTCGCTACGGTAGATTTGCTTTGGCAAGGCACACATTGCTTTGGTTTGGGAATAAATAAAGGTAATGGAACATCCGCTGTACCGCTAATGATCGGACTGAGGAATTTCAGTTGCCATTATTAAAAATTTAGAAAATACAATATGCAGCCAAGCACGAGTGTTCTCAATCAAAATGAATTTACACCGCTGCATTTGAACACAGAAATCAGCAGTTTAGTCTTTGCAGCGAAGCCGACCTGCGGATACAGCGTTTGGCCGTTATGAGAAAGCGGGAGCGATTTCGATCATTTCTAGAGATGATACAACAAAAAAAGTGGGAAATCGCATCAAGCCAATTGAAAGTTCATATGATCGGCAGCAATAATAAAAAAATTGAAAGAAATAAAAAATGGCCTTTTTCGATAAAGTGCGTTCAAAATATTGGTTAATTTCATTTTCGACGATATTTCAAATTTTATATAAAAAATTCTGTGAAAATTGAATAAACTAAACTTATGCCCGTCAATATTTCATGTATAGGGCTACACCCGCATAGCATTTGGTAAGCGACAAATAAAATAACTCATGAGTTATAAGGCTCTGAAGTTGTCACCGCAGTGTCACGTGGGAGTGAATTTGATCACTTCTAGAGAAGATACAACAAAAAAGGGGGAAATCGCATCAAGCCAATTGAAAGTTCATATGATCGGCAGCAATAATAAAAAAATTGAACGAAATAAAAAATGGCCTTTTTTAATAAAGTGGGTTCAAAATATCGGTAAAATTCATTTTCGACGATATTTCAAATTTTATATAAAAAATTCAGTGAAAATAAAATAAACTAAACTTATGCCCGTCGATAGCCCATGTATAGGGCTACACCCGCATAGTATTTGGTAAGCGACAAATAGAATAACTCATGAGTTACAAGGCTCTGAAGATGTCACCGGATTGTCAAAGAGACGATGTTTGGCATTTTTTACCTCAATAAACAAAATTACAAAATTATTTTACTTTCAACTAAAAAATAGTCGAAATAACATACAAGAGCATAAAAAATTACTGTGAGTTTTGTATGCTTCCCGTATTTATGCCAGCGTACAGAACTGGGTAGAAAAATCACGGAGTAAAAAACAGATTTTCACCCTGCTCCACTCAATAATTTTTCGTGAAGCGAAATATTTTTTAAAAAAATTTTGAAAAGCGGTTTTGTTCTTTCCGGAAATGGGGCAATTACATATATTTTAAAAAAAAATCGAAAGACCCAATTTTATCGCTAAGT
>JAZHYW010031285.1:0-16436 GCA_037355805.1 Ixodes ricinus | reverse complement strand
CAGTGTCATGGCGGCTCAGGTGCGTATAACGTTCTTGTTGGAAGGACCAAGCATTGCCAATGCCTCCACCGCCTTCTCCGTGAACTTTGTTTGTCCTTATTTTTTTTCTCCATTGTTTTCACCCGTGAAAAGATATGCGGAGACGAGAGAGTCGATCGTCAGACATTGCCTTTCCTGGTGGTCTGCGGAGTGGTTCAATGCTGTTACTGGTACGTGGTGATGCTCTTTTTTTCACTCTTAAATCTAGTATGGCAGTGCCAGCTCCTGACTTTATTCTCCTCCTCCGTTCTCGATCAATTCGCGAGGTTTCTACTATAAACATTTGCCAACTAGCCAAATATTTATTGTCTTTAAAGTTTAGGAAGTATAGCGGCTGCCGTGCCTTTTTATTAAGAAATATTTATTATGAAGAAAAAAAAAGAAAGAAAAAGGCAAGTAGAACGTGAAACATTGAGAGAACCCTAGCGCTCCCAAGGGCGCAATTAACAGGAGTGCAAGCTTGGAAACACATTAAGAAATATTTTAACACGAGTAAATATCAAAATAAAATAAGATATGATGAAGAAAAGTGAACAAATAAAAAAGTCAGATGACAGGTGTACAGGCCTTTTTCTTCTCTTCTTTTTCCGCAGCTCCTCGTTCTACATCATTACGAAGTAATACATGGCCATCCTGGGATCGTTGGGGATTTGCTCGTGCTGAGCAAGGCCATGGCGAAGGTCAATAGAAATGAGAAAAATAAGATATAAGAATATAAAAAAGTATAAAGGTTAGGGCAGCCTCGAGAAGACTACGGCTGGGGAATGCGTTAAAGCCAGATTATCCCCTGGGTCGACGAGCGGATTGAGATGAATTGCGGCCAGACGGTGCTTACGTAATGACTTATGTAAAAGGAGGACACTTGCAAAGTGAAGAGGTGGTGCACAATGGCCCTTGCGGTATTTTTTGTGCATTTTCATTTCTTTCAGAGAAAGCGGCTCGCGTGAACGTTACGTGATCAACTTTGCGAAGACGCTTCACCCAGCGCTCTTCTTTAATAGATTTTGTTTTTGGGATCTCGGCTGCGCGGTACATGGGCCCAGGAACGTGCTCGTAACACAGTAACGATGAATGAAATGAGGTTGACTTATTGCTTTTTTTTTTCGTTTGTTCTCACAAAATGAGTTAGAGAATTTTACGAGGATATTACTTCAACGCTGGCGGCTCAAACGTGACATAGAGTTTAGGCTCATGTTCGAAGCTCGGATTGTTTGCTCACTGGATTGTCGTTAAATGCTTTCTTTGATTATTGTGTCGTCTCGCCCTTCTGTATGAGTGCAAAAGGTACACTAGGGGACACTCTTTCTGCGAACCCAACAACCACGAGTTTTTGCATTTTCAAGTCTCAGTTTTATTGTTTCATCCTCATTATACAAAAATTACACAAACCAACGTTTACCCTCTGTGATACATATGATGTGAAAACCTTCATATCTGCAATGGGCGTTATCTGGGTCAATTTACCGAGAAAGCTTCGAAATTAAGAGAAATTGTCTCTATACTACCACGTGGCACAGCAGTTCTCAGGCGCAAGCAGCTTTTTGGTTTGCCTTCGAATATAGGAAGAATTCACTAGCGGCCATAGTGTGCGCGACTGCTGAGCGCGTGCTGACGGCGAGCTTCCACAGTTCTTTTGCAACTTGCATTCCGCACCCTCGAGGTAGCTGGTCTATAGTAGCCTAGCAATGTAACCTCGTTCTGAGAATGCGCTCTAAACATCTCCCTCAAATGGTCACTCACGGCTTCAAAACGATAATGTAAAACAATAATGGAAAACCCCCATGCAAGAATATCGTATTATGGGATATCCTATACCAGCGAAAAGGAGGTACAAGCATAGAGGATTAAGGCGGCACAATGCAGGCGGTCGGAACCATACATGCATTATCATATTATGGGACATCCTATACAAGCATAGTGGATTATGTCGGCGGGGGCGTAACCATACGAGCATATCGTATTACGAGACATCCTATTCGAGCGAAAAGGCGATGGCACCGTGGCCATGCTGGTACTGTATCTCCTTTTCGCTATAATGCGGCGTCTTTTTTTTGTCTTTTTTACGCTTTACAGATTTGTTTTAAAAGAGCCGGGAAAGCTACACTTATGCGGTTTGTGAAGGCTAGTAATACGGCCAGGACGACATAGTATAGGGGACTAATCGTAACTATCAGTCGAATAATTAGTTAAAGTGTAATGATCAACTTTTAATTAGTGAAAATACACACATGGTTCCAGTTAGAACCTTTTTGAGAGTCATCAAAAACCACTAAATGCACCCTTTCGAAAAATATAACGCAGGGGCAGCATTTTACGGCGTTCCGTAAAAACGTTCCATTTGGAGGCGTTTCTAGGTATCCGTTTCTTAACAGAGCGCACCCCTGTGCTCGCTGTCCTGCTCGACAGTGGCTGAGACGCTCAACACACGTGATCCCTATTTTCCTCGATCCTACGGGGAGGCGAGGATGTGGCTTAGCTCCGTGACCACCGGGGAGCAGGACCGGGAGCGCAAACATGCGTACTGATAAAAATCCGAAATATAGAAACGTGACCAAATTTGGCGTTTTTCAGAATGCCATAAAATACTGACCTTGTATTATATCTCCTTAAAAAGAGTTGATTCATTAGTTTTCGATTATGCTTAGCAAGCTTGTAATTGGAACCATATCTTGATTTTACCCAATTAAAAAGGTAATAAACAAATTATACTTAATAAGCTACTGATCATTATATTAGCCATCTAAACTATGTTCACATGGCCGTATAACTCGCCTGCGCAAGCTGCGTAAGTGTTGCTTTTACGACTTTTAATACAAATCTGTAAAGCTTGCAAAAACACCCTGTAAAATGTCCCATTGTATGGTTCCGTCCCTGAGTGCATCGTTTGGGAGAAGCACGCGGACATCTCGGACATCGTGCAGCGCATTGTGGAAACTCGCGGACATCCGGCGTTCCATATCAGTGAGTCTTTACACCAGTAAGTGGTTTCAAGCGACCATGATGTTTGCACATCAATCGGCTCTTGTCTGTGGTCCTCTTCGAGCACAAATAGCAGTGGCAAATTTGGTAGCAGGTATTAATTTTTAGAAGAAGTTCACGCAGCAAAGCTTGACTTTGCTCGAAAGGTGATAATTATAAATTATAAAGGGACAAAGGAGCCCTGTGAGCTGTCGGATCCAACTCCCACTCTTGCCGCTCAGGAACTGGTGGCTTGTAAGTGAATGGTCAGCACAACCCCGATGTATGCTGCAAGCGCACCTGGAATATCAAAATGTAATAAACATGAGGTGAAAAAACTAAATGCCTCACATACAATAAAGAGGAAATTAGAGATACGAAAAAGAAAATAGAATCCAAGATACCGCTCTAATATCATGCCTCTTGTAAGTTCTCAAATGTTTTTATTTCAAGAAATATTTTTTCTTCAGTCATTGACAGATTACAATTTTTCAACAGTTTCAACATGAATGCAATAAATCAGCGCAGAACACTAAACCTTGTCAACCATACTGCGCAAGAAAATCAATGTTTGCTACATAGTCATGGATGAGTGGGTGAGTCAGATTTCTAAATACAGTTGTAGTGAGGAACGTTATTGAATAAAACTTCTGGGCTTGCATTTGCCAGTTTAAACAACCATAGAGAGCACTTTTTGCCACTGAGCTTTTGTGACACATCCAAAATGGGCTAGCACTGTCATCCAATGCATACCTAACAATAGCGTGAATTATGTTTAGCACGGCAAGTGCTATTCTGATTTCCATGCAGCCACCTTTAACAAAAGATTTTTGTAATGTTTTTTGTTGGCTTTAACTTAACTAGCATGACAAATTCGGTACCTTAGACTCTCACTCGGCTTTAAGATTTTTTATATATTGCTGTAATAGTGAAATAAAAAATGTATGGGCTCGTGTACATTTCAACAAGCACACGTGAGTAGAAAAGTGCTGTCGAAAACTCAAATATAAAAATAATTATAAACCTTTTAGGTAGACTGTGGATACAAATATAGTTATGGTCATGGATACAATTAGCAAATTCAAGATATGAAGAATATATGTCACACGCATACTCAAGAAACATGTTGCATCTACGTTCCTGCAAATTGCTTCGGAGAGCCGATCGCTGAGTCAGTTTGCTCTGTGACAATGAATATTACATAAGTCCGTGACATGTCATTTTTACTGTTACAGCACTGGCTGTCTCTTATAGATCTAAACAAACTTTCAGCTGCGTCATTCTGTGATTTCGCTCCGTACCATAAAGAAGTTTGGCTCTCCCGAATGCTTTGCGAGAAAGTTGATGAACAGGAATTATCTAGCGTAGATCTAGAAACAATATGTTCAGAAACCTATCTCAGGACCGTAAAGAATTTGAAATATATGCTAAAGACCAGTTTAGAGCAGGCGTTCAAATAAAAAAATACTTAGTATTAGAAAACCACATGTCAGTAGCATTACTAGAATTTTGCCCTAGGTAAAGCTAGTACTTACGCATGCTTGTGCCCATTTTACAGTATAAAAATTTAATTTGCGACCTACAATATTAACAGGCTCAACAAACTCTGAATCAGTGGAACACTTGACATTGAAGAATGAACTCACCATGACTGTCTGCAAATTTCAACGTGTCGATTCCTAGCAACCTATCTACTTGGAGAAATACTTAATGTGAGCTGTTTACAACACCCTAATATTTTAACTATAATAGAAAGCCTGCAGTGAGCCTGAGCTTAAACAGTTTTCACAACATCCTGAAGAGTAATTGCGGATATGTAATCCTTAAAACAAGGCCTGCACTGAATCGTTTTCCTAAATCGAACGTGCTATGCATTGCTCACTATATAAACCTTTGGAGAACTGGCAATGTGGAAGTCAAAGTTGTTGTTTTTATATTTCACATCTTCTCAGTGGTAGATACTTTCTTACGCTTCGGCACACCCAGGTGTCACGCTAGTTACTACCGATAGTTATTTTACTTCTAAACTGTTTGTAGACTCCTAATTGGCGTTCAACATAAAGCACAAGAGGACGACACCGTAACATCCCCAAGCAATTATCACTGATTGAGTGATTTGGAATGTGAAGTGCATACCGATCGCGCTAACGGAGAGACACCGAGACTGGGATGTACACATCGCCGAGATGGGTTTCGCCATTCTGAATACCATGAACAGATTGACTGGTTTCACGACAGAATTTTGGAACCTGCGTAAAGACATACCTTCTCCACCGAAGAACGGAGAACGGGTTACGGAAACACCAGAGAAAATCAGGACCCCCGTTCTCTAAGTACTCGGCAGAGCTAACTAACCGCTTGTCTGAGGCGTTGCACGACGCTAAAGAGAACCTAGATGGCGCAAAAATCGAGCAAGAGGCGCAGTATGACAAGAGCCATCGGCACTTGGAATTCAAAGTTAGAGACTTGTTCATGAGAAGAACCCACCTTCTGAGCAACGCAGCTGGCGGTTTCGCTGCATCGCTTGTTCAGAAATGGAAAGGGCCCTTGAGTTCAAGACGTGAATGTCGCGGCTTTCTCATGAACTCGCTCGGCTGGATACAAACGAGAAGTCTGGTCCGGTTCATATCGCTGATATGAAGGGATACTACCATCGCGATGGGGAATATAATAAATGAAGGTTACCGCCTACGCCACACCCTGCTGCTGAAAGTAAATAATTTTCCGCAGTTCTAACAGTGTTCTTTCTGCACAGAATGCTTGCCTGGGGAAGCCGTCCCAGATAGCGTTACCCAGGGGCCCACCGGACGAGAATACGGGTCGGGCCGTTCCTCAAACACCCCGCATAGCGGGCGCAGAACCGACTAGCCAGGCCCCGAGGATGGCAGACGCCGGTCCGGTCAGCCAGATCCACACGATGGCAGGCGCAGGTCCTGTCGCCCAGACTTCCAGGGTGACCGTTAATGGAGGCGTCGACACCGGCGGTGGCCAAACAACGAAACACCGCAACGACGAGGGGCTCCGCGGGCTCCACGGGCCCGACAGGCCCGCGGCGGCAACTTTGCGGAATGAATTAGGCCCGTGCGGTACGGGAGGACCTGCTTGGAGCAGCCCTCCCTGCCACACCGCGGCTACATGGACGGCGTGCCGAGAGGGACAGGCAGTAAATCTTGAGTCGAGGCGACCTTGGAGACACTAGCCGAGACCGACGCCCACACAGCCCAACCAGAAAGATCCGCAGCCGTTCGTCGGCACACGTTGCCCACGGCGGTTTGCCCTTTGGGACTGCCGGGCACCTGTTGGCTTTGCGGGATGCCCATATTATATTTGGAGACCCACGAGGCAGGCCAACAACACGCGGACCTGCTGGGCACGCTGTGCCCTCCTGCCAACGTGGTTGCGGTTGTCCTACTCTTGAGAAGAGATCGTCTCTATCTCTTGGCGAGTGCTGCGCCTCGGGTCCCCCGTGGCAGCCGCCAAGGCTTTCTCGCGGTCGCAACCGCCATCCCTGCATCGGCCGCCACAGCCTCCGCCGCCTCCGCCGCCGCCGCTGCCGCTCCTGTCCCGGCGCACCCGTCTGACGATTCTATCAGCAACGAGGACGACATCATGTCGGACGTGGAGACGCTCCTCTTCAAGGCCCGTGAGGACCAGAACATCTAGGAACCCCGTAGTCGGGGCCTTGAAGGAGGGAGGGGGGAGGGAGTGGGGGCGTCGGGCGAAGAAGAGGACGGCTGAGCGAGGCGCGAGCGGCGGCCAGCCGTTGGCAAGCGCGAGGAAACAGAAGAACGTGAGGCACGGACAGGACCGCAGGGACCGAGAGTTGGAGCGGGCCGTCGAGTGACGGCCGTCGTATACCCCCCTCACTCCGCTGCTTCGGGACGCAAGACCAGCGAACAGCGACCAGCGAGGGCACCCAGGCCGTGCTTCATACCATAAATCTCCAGAGGCGGCCGCAATCGGAAGTAAATTTCATTTCATTTCTCTGCAGAACGGAGAGTTTAATAGCTAGCATGCATTCATTAGGAAATACTGTCATGAACGCGCTGACGCTTCAATGCAGCACTATATCACAAAATTGTTAACAGTGCCGGGCAACACTAAGAACCGGAAGCATTATTTTAAACTGGCTCTGCTTAAAGTTAATCACAGCGGATGCTTTAACCCATCCTTGCGAATTCAGTGCAGAAAGCAAGCCTTGTGAGCTTGTAGTTGGACGCCACGGTACGTCGAGCTTGTAATCAAATGTCACGTTGTTTTTGCTTCAATGGCTTGTAATGCCAAAAGTGGTCCAGCTTAAAGATATACAAAGCATAGATGTTTGTGAGTTGGGCCCTGGCCTATTCTTCAGCTACATTGCGAGATAGGTACTCAGAGTATTAAACCGGGATGTTTGCCGCCTGCCACCACACGACCACCCCGTGTCCAGCGATTGCTCGAGCTGAGTACATGAGCTGGACAGTGCCTTAATTTGAGTAGCAACTTTATGAACGTTACAAATGACTTTGACTTGTAGAGAGACTGCGTCTCAACGACTAATGACTTGGGATACCTGGTTGAATAAAGAAAAAACAAATAAATACAAAACAATTATCTGGCAGGCATTCTTTCTTCCGACAGTCTAGGTCGACTCCCCTTTTGTCGGAGGAGTCGATGCGGAATGGAAGATTACAAACAAAAATATGTCTTAGAATTCTTTTGCACCCCCCGAAAGACATTTTTTAAGGGCTAGATATACAAGCCACTTGATTTAGAAAGGGCCTCAGCTGGACAAATGCGTATGCAGTACGGACACTCGTCAAGCCTACCTCCCTGAGCTATGTCCATGTTGAGCTGAGGTGGATAATAGAATAAGTTACACGCTCACTGACGGAATGAGAACTGCAGGGAAAAGTCTAAGTTGCTCCGCCTACAGCATGACTGCTACCTTCGATGACGTTTTTCCGTCTCAAAAGCCTTGAGCATGCACATGCAGCCAAAGCAGGGTGAAAAGTAACAAGGGCGAGCTGGAGACCGAGCGTTTGAAAGAGGCACACGGCCATTCTCTTATTGCCAATGACTTGAGTGCATATTTGTAGTATGAACTATTTTTAGCACAGAGAAAAAAACTACAAATATGTAGTTCACCTTTCATCATAACACAGAATTCTGATAAACATAACAGCAGTGTATGTGTACTGCCATCCACTATTTTCAAAATGAGTGCTAGCGCCTATCAGGACATTTACCTATCTGGGTGCGCGAGTGGGTTCATGACTGAGAGGCTAGAAAACAAACCGCTCGGAAGGCTTGTCTGGCTCTTTGGACCATGCAGGCACATTCTTCGCAGTTCCAGGTTCTCTAGCCAAAATTCTTCAGAATAAGCAAATCTCGTTCACGCCCGATGTAGACCACTGAGTCGTGATTCCGCCAGATTGTGCGAACCCTTCCCAAAACTGCGGTGCAACCTGCAAACGAACTTTACTGTGCTGCGGCACGTGTCCATGCTGCCCACGTCAGAGGAAATACACTCTTAGGGTAGAAGATGACAGCCCACGCCGTACAGGCGAAAACTTTTAATGAAATAAAATAAAATTAATAGCATTTAATAAACACTAATAGGCACACAAAGTGACGACACCATGATTGTTGTTGCTGGTTTTACCCTTGCGTGGTTTCAAAAGTGGCCTTCTCCCTTTTTCTCCGATATACTTCCGTGTGTCACTTGGTGTTAACGTTTCAAGAAGGCTGAACGTACTGGTTATAGAAAAAAATTGGCCTATGGAAGAAAACGCCCTTTTCCATGTTAGGCAAGCGAGGAGGATCTTGCGCACTATGCATAAGATGGCAGATCTGTTTTCGCATAGCCTTTGGTAACACGGTGTCTCAAACCTAGCTATACTCGGTGTCAAATATTTTTGCTGCTATGTCGAGGCAAGAGTAGCTTCCACAGTTCTTCAGCCCCGCACTGTTGCGAAAGCATTCGGTTTCGTGTTGCGTCTCATTTGAATGGTCTAGAGTAACTAGCATCGAGAGAGTTGGAGCACTGGGGAAGCTACTCTAACCTTGACTGCGTAGCACAATATAGTTAGCGCCGACTATAGAGGTATCGAGGGATCTGGGCATGCAATCTGTGCATTTGTTAAAAGAAGTAGATTTGAGCAAAGGTATGTACAAGATGTTTACTTGCGGCGGCCATACTTACCATTCTGAAGCGCGAGCACTTGTTTCTCGATAACGACACTCGTTGAGAAGCATCAGCAAGACGCCCCTGAGACACCGTTGACTTCTGAATTAAATGACCAGGACCCGCCTCAGGTCTTGGAAGGAGATCCTAAACACTGCTTTATGCTAGATGTTTTATCTGGGGGCTAAAAGTGGAAAGTAACAGATTTATCAGAAGAGATAGGCTCCAATAGCATAAACTTTATGATAGCAGGATTTTTTTAAAAGTCCGTTATCTGTTTTAATTTAATACAGAAATGGTTAGGTCGTTTATATGATGAACAATTGTAATTTTGCAAGTGGCAGCCCCTTATTTTGCATAAATGTAATCGACAGGTTGAAAACAAACGCTAGTGTTAGTAGACCGAGAGAACGCTCACGTTATTCGCAGATTTCTTTTCGAAGCAGATACCGCCAAGAGTTAAGTAGAGAAACTTCGTTCGACTTTCTGCACCCGTTCAGAAAAGTGTAAGGCGCTGTAACGCACGTGAGCGATTTGGTGAGCGACGAGGCAAGCGACGCGACGATAGATAACTTTCGCTCAGTCAATTGCGCGACGATGCACACCGCATGAAAGCGACGGGAGCAAGCGACAAAGGCGATGAGTGACGTTTTCTAGAAATCCAGAAACCGAGCGACAGTGATAAATTTCCGCCGCTCGTCGCTCGCTAAATCACTTACATGAGGTCCAGAGAGGCGCTTTAAGTGCTTGCCACTGCATTGGGACGAGCCTTGCATCCAGCCATAGCCATAGTTTTATTTTCTAAAGCCGCTCCATTCTTGTCCAGCTCGCTTGTACCTTTACATTAATAGCATTATAATCATTAGCTTAAAATGCAGGTCGTTCATCCTTGTTGGTGTTAGACTGGTGTCAGCTTATACAAACCGTGTGCTCTACTGCCATATAACCCCTGGCTAGGTCAGTTGGTACAGCGCTCCACTGGAAATGGAGAGGTCCCTGGTTCGATACCAGGAGCAGGCGAATTTTTTCGGTCGCGCACCAGTCACTTAGCGGTGTTTGGAGATATGTACTTGTTTTTGTCCCCTTTGCTCCCCTTCTCCAGGGATTATTACTGTCATTCTTGTCTAGCTCGCTTGAACCTTTGCATTAATTGCATTATAATCTTGTGCCTTTTTTTCGCGGGAGTGCGCTTTCGCTAAAATGTCCACGTTCTTTCAAAGGCAAGTCTCACCGTTTTCACAGAAATTTGAAAAAAACGTTTTCGGCGAATGACGACGAATGAGTAGACAACGTGCCTTCCGAATGCTGAAGCCAGCCTCTGCAACGCCCACAAAAAAGCGATTTTTCTGTATGCAAGATGGCCGTCCGGTGGCCGCACTCGCACGCGGGGAGAGTGATCCTGCAATTGCCATACAGATGAGTTGGCGGAAGCGGTTGAAGCTTCGCGCTTCGCCCGTCTTCGCCAACGCCGGCTCCGGTGGCGCGGCCAGAGGCGCTCGGGGACTTTACGTTCGGGCGTTTGTCTGAGCTCGGTGATGTAGAAAATGAACCGGTCCATCTGCTCTTCAAATCTGTGAATTACAAATCAATCGCGCTTTTGCTGACAATGGCGGCTGAAGTGGCTGAAGCACGTTGATTGCCGAAGACGTATCGTGAGGGTGGGGATATCGAACTATCCACAACGCGAAAGTTTGCAAAGCTAACCTGTGTTTTTAATGGACGGATGCTAGTCACCGGGAACGTCTGACGAGAGAATAGAACACTAAACCAGCCGCAACGTACCTGCCCTTATTTAACTGTAAACATAGCGGTAGCGTATTTCCGGTGGTCAGCTGATTGTGGCCCGTTAGTGGGACCATAATGGCTGCAAACTTAATGATTGTAAACATGGCGGCACTTTAGTGGTATCTTGTTCGTTCCATTTTATAAGCTTGGCGCAAAATACAGGAATCAGAGTAGCTTTATGCATAACAATTGTAAGCACCACGGCAAGGTACAGGGACTGTGTTGGTTACACGTATGACGATGAGATTATATATTAGATCTTGTTGGACGTATATAAGCTGCTTCTTTGTTTCCGCTAACTTTTTCTTGTAGGGATGGCGAGTAACGAACATCTTATTATTGCTTCGCTGCCAATGAGATTGACGCATTAACCGATAAGTGCGGAGGATAATTGTAGGGCAAAGCGATTAGCCTCAGCGCATAACTCTGGCAGACTACTCTACACGTGGGGAATTGAACAGGGAACGATTGATTGATTGATTGATTGAAACATGCAATTTGTTTCATAAAAATTAGTATTCTTTTTCATGGGTGGCGTTCCCTGAGACGAGAGGTATGGGAGTTTGCGGGGTTGTAAAGTGAAGTGAATGACTATGGTGCTATGAGATGATTGTATGAGTCCCAGACTTCGTGAAAGACCACATGAGAAAATCTAGAATCACCTCTCGGTGTGCTTGTTCGCCTCTTGGGTGGCTCTAAGCTTCCAGCGTTTTCGGTTTGTCGTTGGCTGCTAGTTGTTCCCACGCCGTCTTCTGGTATTATTTTAAGCCTTTGCACGCCCATAGCAAGTGCGCGATGCTTGCCGTCTTGTTTTCGCAGCATGTCTTGCAAATTGACTTCTTCTTTAAGTAGCCCAAAGTTTGGCCGGTGTAACTGCCGTGCTCATTCTAATTTTTCGAAGTCTGGTCGCTTTCCATCTTCCGTACCGAATGGGTAGCGGGTATTCCTTGGTTGTCTGGCTAGCCTGGCTAGTTCGACCTTTCTCATAGGGTCTTCCGCATCACCTTTGTCCTCATAAGTGGTTGCGCCTGTCGCAGACCTGTCATTACTTGCTGCCTCCGCAGCGGCCCGGTGATCCTGCTCGTTTCCGGGAGTCTCTGTGTGTCCCGGTACCCACTCAATTGTCAGCACGATGTCATTCGCCCGTAGCTCCTTGGAAAGAGAGGAAACGACAGGACATAGAGATAAAAATCGGCAAGATGAAATGAGATGAGGAAGGAAAAAGTTGAAGGGCGCTTAAGTGTCGCCTGTAAGGTTGAAACGTGACAGCGAGACATATTGTCACGAATAAAAAAGTAAACCTGAATAATAAAACGTAAAAGGAACGTTTAATGAGTCGAACTTATGCTGAGAAACAAAGTAACAAAGACTTTGACGGCAACGGAAGGACGGCTGCCTCAAGCAGCCATCCGAAGCTCCTTTTGTAAGCGCGCGTGGATATCTAGAAGTTTCCGAGCTCGAACAAACAACAAGATTCTCAAATCATCCGAAACATTCCAGCCATGCAAACGAAACAAAAGAAGGTTCAAAAGGACAAGGGCTGGGGGGATCAGACCCAGCCAGCGGCGTGGGAGTCAAGCACGCTGATGACTCAGCTATTTGCACGCGGCATTACCCCGCTCTTTAAAAATAACAATTCGTCTCGATGCAACAAAAACTGAAATCGACAATTCAAAACAAAAAGAAGGGCAAACTACAGAGTCACTTGAAACCAAGATTTTCACTGTCCTATCGAGCATAGTTCAGTTTGAGTCGGACGATGTGAATCACTTTCGGGTCGCAAAGTTCGGCATGACAATGTTCATGTTCCGTCGGGCAAGGGCTTGCAGTTTATGTCCCTCAGGTAGGAAATAACCTCGAGGCCGAAGCACCAGTTTAACAGTTTCTCGCTGCGACGATTAATTGGTGTTGAGATACACACATGGTAGCCTGGCTGAAACTGGGCGTCGTGGCGACAAAGATTGTACCGGCCATCGTCAGCAAGTCGTGCGGTTTGAATCGAAATTTAGCCGAGCTGGTGGACTTCCTCCGATCGTGGAGCGACGAACCGAGCGTAGTCGTCCTGTTTGTCTTCGTGGTCGGCATCACACTCGTCACCGGTATCGTCATTGGGTTCGTCATCAAGATCATCGTCAAGGTTGAAGTTATCGCCCAGGTAGTCCTGGGTCGCCGTCAAAGTCGTCGTCAGGGTTGCCGTCGAATTCGTCGTCGGGATAGCCGACAATATCCTCGTTCGAGTCATCGCCTATGTCACCGTCAGTGTCGTCCTCAGTTTCCTCGTCAAGGTCAAAAACACTGTTTTTCGTCGAGGCCATGGTCAGGTTGGTAACTAACGTCGTAGCCCGGGTTTGTCTTTGTAGGCGTTATCCGTTTCATTACCGGCGTCGACGTCGATGTCGTCATCATGTTATCGTCGAGATCGTAACCATGGGCATTGTCGAGTTCATGGTCCGGGCCGTTTTCGAGCCCATAGTTGAGGTCATTGCTGATGTCACAGTTGCTAGGCAGCGAAATGTCACGAATAAAAATGTAAACTTGAAGAATAAAATTTAAAAGAATGTTTAATGCGGTGAACTTGTGCCGAGAAACATAAAGTAACAAAGATCGTACATAGTTTAACGGTGACAGAAGGACGACTGCCTCAAGCAGCCATGCGAAGCTCCTTTGTAAGCGCGCGTGTGTATCTAGGGGTTTCCGAGTAAAACAAACTACAGGGGGCTATGTTCAACAAATGTTTCGTTTCTCCTAAAAAGAAACGGAAGTGACGGAACTGACGATATCGCGTCTGATTGGCTAGAGGCTCAAATGACGAAAGAGAGAACTTTTGTCATTTGAGCCTCTAATCAATCAGACGCGATATCGTCCCTTCCGTCACTTCCGTTTCTTTTAAGGAGAAACGAAACATTTCTCGAACATAGCCCCCAGGATTCTCGAATCATCCGAAACATACTAGTCATGCAAACAAAACAAAAGCATTATAAAAAGAACAAGCGGTGGCGGGGATCAAACCCCAGCCAGCGGCGTGGGAGTCGAGCGGGCTGCTGACTCACCTATTGCCACGCGGCAATATAAACATATAACCTACTGCTCGTTCTCAAGTCGCGCAGGCGTGCCTTGCGTGGCCTAGTCGGTAGCGTATCAGGCTCGCAAGCAAAGGGTGGTTCGTTCGAATCCCACCTACATTTTTCAAATTTTGTAAAGGGCAAATGCGTTACCTTACAAAGTGAAATCATTTGAGACATGCGGGCGACCTTTCATTCGCATACCGGATGTTCTAATGTGAAAGCATTACCTGTACATGGAGCGAGCTGACATCATCAGTTGGAAGCGCGAAAACGGCTCCTAGTTTCCGCGATTCGCCTTCGGTTCCATTGGTTGGCGCGCGTCGACGGGGCGGGCTCCCATTGGCCGCTGTGCCATGGCCTCCGAGATCCCTAAGCGCCCGCGCGCTGGTACGCAGCAGACGACAAAGGGAGCGGACGAGCGGCTTGCATGCTTTCGGATTCAAAACTCCTAAAAAATGTTTAGGTGTACCTCGAGCGTTTTTGATTAACAAAAATATTCCTTTTTCAATCACTTTCATTCCACACGGGACGTCGCGTTACACGTGAGCGTTGTAAGTTTGGAATTTCCACGCGATGTCATGTGACTGTGACGTCATGACCCTATCGACTATTCCTGGATTTTAGAGCACGCCACTAACGCCGGCTTTTCGGCGACACAAGCTCCTTGACGTTTTCGCGTAACTGTAAATAATGATGCGGTGATTAGATCGACGCTATCTCACGCCTAGAGGGCCCGTGCCAGTTTCGTGTCTCATAAAAGACAGTTGTAAAAAGGATGTTTCAGAGCCAGCCCCAGCAACCGAGCACTTCTTCAACGGTAGATGGTCTATCACCCATGTGTGAGGGTGCCGTCTCAAGTACTGTCCTCTCGGTGGCGTGAAAAGTGCAAACAATGAGTCGGTGTTCTACGGTTTTTGGAGTGCTGCATGTTGGACAGTTCGGACTGGTGGCTTTCCTGATTCTGTGGAGAAACTTTCTTCAGAAAGCTTCTCCCATACGTTATCTGCGGATTGTAGTCTCCATGCGACAAAGAAAACCAGATAGCAAATTAAATATCAAATTGGGATCCAGGGGTCGTAGCTGGGGTGAAATAAATCAGAACAACCCCACATACTCCATGTTAATATTATTGCTGCTTGACGAAGCGCGGATGCAGCATTTTTCGGATGTATAGGATGGCAAGGTTTGATTTTGTTTGGTGAGCATTTCTTGCGCCTTTGTCAGCGCTCTCATTACCGATGACACCCCAGTGACCTGGAACCCACTAAAGTAGAAGAATGTGACCGGCATTCAGGATGGTGTTTGCCAAAGATGTGATGGCATTCATGACTACAAAATATGCACCTTGTCTCTTTATTAATTGGCAGGCTTGGAAAGCTGCTTTGGAGACCTTCGAAATTACCGATCGAACAGTGCTTGCTGCAATTATGTACTTGATTGCTTCATAAATGCTTATCAGTTCTTCTGAAACAGTTGACAACGTAGGGTAAGATAACTTAATGCTCAGCGCAGTTATTTTTTTTGCTTGGAACAAAAAAGGCGGTAGTCGAATTGGACGCATTTGTTGAACCGTCAATAAAAAAGAGTGTGTAAAAACTGTACGTTGTGAAGATCATCAACAATGAGCACTGTTTAAGTACTAATCACGCAGCACCAGCTTTAGCTTTTATGCCCTGAACAACACTTTTCATGCTACACGGTGGACAGTCTTTATTTGTGACAGGTGAGAAGCCCATCGGCACGTTAGCCAATAAGAACTGCTTACGCTTTTTCAGTTGTCAGAGATTATAGCAGTTCCAGATTTAAAAGAAAGTGGCAAGTTGGTGTAGCGTCCCAGACGTCAAGCTGACGCGCTTCAAATCTTACGAATACAAATGGTACTGGTGGGTCAGGCAATAGTTTCCTCTATACTCACAAAGCCTGGCAGTTCGATGACGGAGCCATAGAGTGCACGGCCGGAGATTTGGAGCACGAGGATCTGGTAGCACAGAGAATCAAAGAGCTATTTCTTGGGGAATCTGGACGGCAGCTCACAGCGTTTGCAGCGAGGAGGACCCGAAACACACTCGTTCGCTCGGGAGAAGAGTGTTTCGGCGCCTCGCCGCAGCGGGGCGCGAGTCACGTGGCTCTCCTCTCATCCGTTGTCTGCCGCTCTATTTTTTCTATTTCGGCGGTCGCTTCTCGTGGCAATCAGCCAGGCTTTGTGAGTATGTAGGAGGCTATGGTAAGGCATAACGTCTATTCGTCTATCACTTTTTATTTATACGTCTGAAAAGGACTAATTTATGAAACTTTCTCAAGTCTTCCTACTTGTCAAGACTCATTCGCGAAAACAGCTGTTGTCACTGGCAGCCTAAAATACGCAGACGTTGTGGGTTACACGCGCCTTATGGTCGTTTAACGGTCAATCATATTGCATCCTG
>JAZHYW010031284.1:0-26242 GCA_037355805.1 Ixodes ricinus | reverse complement strand
AGCTGCCACAAGTTGACGAAAGCTTCGATCGTCTGCCAACGTCTCCGAGACTTTCCTCCTCGCCAAGCGGAAACGGAGCGTCGCGCTGTGGCCTGCAGCGATCCTGGCGGAGGCACAGCAGTGGAGGTGAACGCGGCAGAGGCCTGTTCTGCTGCAGGTCTGTCTTCTGTTTGACAGACCACGGAAGCTTCCTTAGCCAGGAGTTGGGACGCCGCTTTGACGGCGGACACTAACGTTTGCTTCTCTTCTTCTTTTTTCCCCGAAACTTTTACGATTAGTTGCCAGGATCGCGACATCCGACACCATAATATGCCGTTTTATGTGACATCATTTGTTGCCACTTTGGGATCACGTTAATGCAGACACAGGATAGGACGCCAAATACACGTCGGAGGTGCGTTTCAATCAATGCCGTAGTTTTTACCACTGTTAAAAATGCTTCAGGTTCACTTTCTTCCAAACAAAGTCAATTGCACAAAATAGATGGTGAATGACCATACGTATGAAACCCCGAGACAAGAAACAAGAACCAAGAAAGAAAATAAAAAGAGACAATACAACGAAGCTCATGTTGTTTTGTAGTAGGAAAACTCAGAGACAAGGAGCTAAAACAGGGCAAAAACAACACCGCCACAGAGCCAGAACAAAAAATTAAAGCCGTTCACAACTCCCTGTAACGCCGAATTAGAGCGCAGCTCTTGAGGAGGAGGAGGGGACGGTACGGAGTGGGGCCATACGCCCTCCTCCTCTCCTGCTCGGCTCCCACTTAGGAGAAATTTTTTCCGCTAAATTTAGCAGGGAAACTTTTCCGCTCAATTTAGCGGGCAGAATTTTTCGCTGAATTAGCGAGGAAAGTTACCCATCATGCACCGCGCGGTTACGCCGACGCCGATCAAGCCGGAAACGGGCGCCTTTGAGCTGCGCTCTAAAATGATGTCATTTTGAAGAGAAGAAGGAAGACTCTGTCAAACCGAAGACACAGTCTCTCTCTTCTTCATATATCACGCATGCACAACCCCTGGTCCTCGGCAGGCACCACATTTGAAGGTCTCAAACAAAAGCATACGTGCACGTCTGCAGTCTTGAGCTTAAGACTGCAGTCGTGCACGTGTCTTTTTGTTTGAGAGCTTTCAAATGCGGTGCCTGCCAACAACCAGGGGTTGTGCTCGTGATATATGAAGAGAAGAAGGAAGACTGTGTAGAAATAAATAATTGTTGTGCTCGTTCTGAGACGGGTACTGGTTCTTGTCCTTTTTAGCTCCTTGTCTCTGGGTTTTTCTACTATGATTCGTCACCAGCTCGTCTGCGTCTTTCCGCTAATTTGTGTCATTTTCGTATCTCTTTCTTGGGGTTTTATAAGTATGTCCTTTTACTTAAGTAATTGAATCTCAAAATTTCCTTACTTCGTAGATGGTGGTTCATTTTCTTTTGTCTAATATTTTGCGTTGCCTTCTCAGCACTGTTCTTTTTTTTTTTTCTTAGTGTATCTTTGCTAAGGGAGGAGGTTAGAGCGAGCGTATAAACGTATTTGCCATGAGCCACTTGTTTACTGCTTGCTGTCCTTTTCTACCGAGCACGTATGAGTGTAAGAACCCTCTCTGACGGCGTGTTTTATTTTTTTCGACAGGCAATATTGTCACGAATGACCATTGATGAGATAACAATTGACAATTGATGAGATGAGATCACGAATGCCAATTGATGACAGGTGTCTCTTTTCACGTTGCTTCGTGCATTCCTTTACTCAGTTTTTCTTCAACCCGGAATATGAGTTATGTAGCTTAAAATGCTAAGACTGCACAAGTGTTGTTTATTTGTGTGTTGGAGTGATAAACTATCTGTGGTGCTTTTAAATATTTGGCATACAAAACTTTGTTCCACGACACATTCGAACAGAATGTAGTCACTTCTGAAATTAAATGAATGAATAAATAAATAAATAAATAAATAAATAAATAAATAAATAAAATAACTTAATATTTTGTTATGTATCATGTAAGTTCGCTACCCATCCGTAAAATACCAGCTTGGTCAGTCGCGCGCTTTGACAAACAAATATTATCACTAAAGTCGAGATGAAAGTGTATGGGAGCCATCATATTTAAGTGTGTCTTTTTCTCCAGGAAGTAATGCAAAACAAAGTGAGCTATCTATGCACTTCCCAATAGTAAACTTGACACCACTGGTTTTGCAGGATCATCCTATTTTTCAACGTGGAGAGAAGGTTGTCACAGTGGTAGAAAAGAGACAGCAACACTTAATCCGAATGTCGTAAACGTGCATTAAAAAGGATATTACGAACGAAATTAAAATAAGGGAGCAAGAGTTTTAAGAACAAAATGACGAAACCCGTGTATCTTGGAACCTTCCCTAACCGACGGCTTGTGATAATTTTAAACATTTTTTTTGTTTCTTCTTTGCCCATCTGTTTGATTGTTGAGTGCCATATTGCACGCACAGTAATTCAACGTCAATTCTACAACAAAAACAACAACACGATTGTTTCTTGAGGATTTAGGAAATGTAGATTAAATGGTATATTCATTTATCAATCGCGGTTAATTGTACTATTTTTTTTTTTGCAGAAACAAAAATGAATCTCAGCATCTCGATAACAAGTTTAATCAGTTCCAAACAAATCATCAAGGCTGAAAACCTAGGCAAAAGATTATCCCAAGGCACATCCTAATGTCTTGTCGTTTACAATATAACTAAATAGCAAAACGAAAAATACATATTATGAGCTCAAGATGAAATAGCTTGGCAGTCAAAGTTTTAATATTATCAAAATTTACTTTGTTTTCCTCATCGTTTAAAGTCTGCTCATTCACAACAGAGCCGTTCCCCTTTCAGCAATCCATGAGACAGGCACACACCCTTCACATTTTCCGTCTCTACCACACCGCAAATATTTAATCACAAAAAGGAAAACAAGAGAACAACAAAATCTTCGACGTCATAGAACCGGCCAAACTTCCAACAAAAAAGAAAACAAAATCATGGGTGGGATATGATAGGTTATGACGTGTTCCCGATGAATCCCTCCAGAATGTATCGCTTGAACCTAAAAATAGAAGTCGACATTAAATAGATCGAACGGCGTATGCAAGCCATCGGCACGTTCTGACCTCGACCTGTGTACGTCTACATTCCTCTGTGTTCGTCTTAACGGCTAGGCTTACTCGATATGCTAAATATATCTATATAACCTCAGCGTCCGTCTCGTTATGGCAAGGTGGATCCTCACTCGCCGCCAAAGAATAACGGAGAGCAGGTTACCTACCCGAGGACTGAACGTAGTTAGCGCGAGCTTTTCGCTCCATATACTCTGAGCTACGGTGCGCTTTACACACTTGGCCACCTCTTCCTCTCGGCCAGTATAGTAAGACCATAAAAAGCACCACGAACAAAGAGGAATGAGGGACGTGGACTAGAGACAGCTAGAATGCAAAGTTTAGAATATCAGCATTTTTTTTCTTTATTGTCCGATGCAGTCAAGGTTGTTGTGCTTGCGTTCGCGACAAGTGACATTTGTTTACGTCGCCAACAGCTCGTGGGCGCCTCCCAAGCTGGTAAAGTAGAGGAGATCATCTCAGAAGCTACACAAGACGTCACAAAACACTGTTCAAAGGGTGCAAGCAAACATCAGTCACACAAAAGCAACACAATTCTTCAAAAATTCAACCCTGAACATTACAAGGAATATCCTTAGCTTGTCTAATATTGATGGCTGCACACGTAAATATATTTCAAAGCTCGAACTTTAAAAATAGAAAGAAGTTGTATTGTGTCTCTAAATCATTTTTTCTTAAAGAGAATGAAATTGATTTATATGATACAACATGCATAAATCACAAACCTTTAAACGGTGGTGTCCGAAAAAAAAAAACGAAGCGAAAACCATTGTAAATGTAAATTAGTGTTCTTCGGTATTCCGCGTCGTTTTCTCATCTTCCATGCGCCAGATAAGCGCAACATTCATTTCGTGAAAATCTTCGTCGCTCGAGGCACGTGATGCGCGAGGAGTGAAAAGGCTTATTCCAGACCAGAGGTTATGATACGCAAGTTACGCGAACAAACGTAAACGAAAGAAAAAACCGAGGACGTGTACGACCGATAAAAATGATGTAGACTACCACGTTATTCGAATATATACGCATGGGTTCAAATTTTAAAGCACTGGTTTCTCGCAGCAACCTTTTTTCTTTCAAGCCAACGACGTTTTCTTATTTTCATATGTTTTCTATCCAACTTTCGTCCTTGCTTTTAAACTCTACTTCCCCATTACTTCCTGCAATCCAAAACGTGGAAAACAGAAAAATATTGTCTACTACCTCTCTGATCATGAACAAATCAAGCAAACTTTCCAAAGGCGGAGTCTTTTATTGGATCCTTTTGTCGCTCAGACATGCACTGTTCTTCTTTTTTGTTTGTTTTTCTTGAACCCAACGCCCTGCTTCCACTCTCCACTCCATACGCCATTCTCACCTCCAGTAACCAAATCCCAACGACGATTCATCCAAGTCTGCTTTGAAGGAGCTTGCTATCTCTCTATGTGTGACTCGACACTACTCGTTCCTATTCTGCTTTGTAAGAAAACCTCTCCGACATTTTTTTCTTGCTTCCGAGGACGGAGCACCCGGCAGGAAGTAAGTTCCGCGCGCGTGCATCCAATGCATTTATTCGGCAAAGAAGCTTCCGCTTTTCTTCGCAGACGAAGCGAAAGCTAGCAGACAACTGCGCCGTGCTACTAAAAATCTACAAACAAAAAGCGCCTCTGGTGTGAAGACGATTCCGGTGCGCGACACCGCATTCTCATGTATCCACTGAGCCTCACAGATACGATATCAATACCGGTGCAAAGTGGAAACGAAGCCAGCGTGCGCATTTTTACAGCGATGTTACAGCGATAGCTGTTAGTGGGACACTTAGCGGTTTCGCGCTGTCGACCGCAATCCATATGGACGCGGGTCATTTTCGGCACTACGCCAAAATATTCCACGGGCGGGTAACAACGAAATAACAAGCAAGCAAGATATCAAGCATGGTAGCAAGATAACATGCATGGTCAGTAAAACAGTCCCCGCCGGGCAACCTGGCAGTGCACTAGAATGGGTGCCCATCTGACCCAGAGTTAGCACAACCAACAATTTCCGGGAGATACGCAGATAAAACTGCCTTAGAATTTAGCGATGCATTTTGTACCAAAGAGCAAGGAGAAAGCTAAGTACTTTAGTGGCCCCGTCCTTGCAGCTGACAAATACAAAGTTTTATTTACTAAACGAATAGCCAAAAATATGCTATTAATAGTGTGTGTTTGTTCCAATAAACCTCCATTTGAGAGCGTACTTTGTCTTGTCTACTTCCTTGTCCCCGTTTATTCGGCGCTTTTCGTTTAACACGTGCGACTATTTGTACCGATAGTGACATACGAAAACATGCTCCCCTGTTACACAGACTGCTGAAAGTGTCTCTACTAATACACCCTCATTGGCTCCAAAACGCGAAGAATTTCTGTCCGGTGTGTTACTCGGTTTATTACGAAACGGCCCATGCGAACTCAATGGTGCGCGCCGCACCTTCACCGTTCATTCAGCCCATCTACTCCGAAGTGGCACATCAGCGGCTCCGACGTGACTCTCATGCGTGCCGTCTTCACCTTACGGGTTGCGTAAGTGCTCCACAACTGTTTTTGTTTACAATAAAAAACCGGACAGAGTAGACATTGAAAAGAGATAGCATGTTGCGGCGCGAAACGCACCACATTTTTAATATAGTCACTTACAACGCAGGGTGTGGCCTTATTCGGTTCCATACGCACATTCGCGTTTGAAGGCGTTCCTAGTGCGTTGCGGAGTCCTTGCTGCCAGGAGCGTTCGCTTGCGGTGCGACGCGCACCTTCCCGCAACGCTCAGGAAGCGCGACACCAGCGAGTAGAGACTCGCTCCAGAGAGAGAGGAGGGTGACGTGCCGCTCGCGCCACTCGGCCGACTCGTTGAGACGTATCCGGTTTCGCTCGCAGTGCTTGCTTTTCGTTTGGGGAGCGGTGGGGACTGGTTTTCCCAAGGCTGCGATGTTCAAGTTCGACAAAGGTCAGGGAAGCCAGCGGGATTGTCCCAAGATCGAACACTTCGGCGCTGTCGCTGGGCGCCGCCATGAGGCCGTGGTTTTCGCTTACTATTGGTGAGCCGCTAGATACGATAGCGAGTTCTTATTGGCTCTTGACTGTGGATGACTGTGTGTCAGCGCAACTGGGTGTACAAGCATGGCGCAAGCGCTCTTCGCAACGCAACGCGTCCGCTTGCCGCTACGGAACGCACCGCGCTCATACGCAGTATGTGCGTATGGACCTTTAGTGTTACGCTTGTTGCTTCGTGATGCGTTTTCCAGCGTTCTTATTGGCGAATGCCGTGCATTTGATTTGCATTAAAGCGACACTGAAGGTTCATTCACGCGATGCATGTTTTCAACGCGCAACGGTTTAGCGAATCCAAGATTTCGCAACGTAGAGTTTGACGCGCGAAACCTGTGACGTATTGCCTCACGAGAATTTCGCCAAACCCTGTCATCTGCACCGCAAATATTAAGCGTTTCGCATCAAAATTATATGAAGTACGCGCAGTGTGAAGAGACAGTCTGCTTTATTAATACCACTCGATAAACATAGTCGGATTCGGCTCACTCGGTTTACGAGGCCTGCCAAACCGGGCGAAAGTCCGCGAACGTCAAAAAACAGGCGGTCGATCTCGAAGTATTTCGGACATTTTGGCACTACTAAAATATCAGTTATACCCAGTCATTCTGTTTATATGCAGCGCTTGCCCCCGTCGCGACTGGAGGGATCTGCACCGCGCCACCGACTACACTACGTGACTGCACCAACAACCCGTACTGCCCGTGTCGCCCGTACGCGCCGCTTCTCCGCCTGTCGCTCGTCGCCATGTTTTGTCTTCTCTTTTCGGTTTTGACCACTTTGGCTCGGATACGGGATCGGCGAAAAAATCACGCTCCTCCAAAAACTAACTACGCCTCAAAAATCAGACGTCATAGCGATGTCGGGAGCTGCCATTGGCAGCGTCGGCGTTTCTCCTTCGGGTGGTTGACAGGCCTCGGCGAAGATTTCAGCAAATATATCGCTCTAGAAGCGAGGAGCGCGAGCCAACCTTTTCGGAGACGCGCCATTTTTTCGGTTCTTGTTCACACGGGGCATCTGTTTCCCGAAACCTAGTTTCGCGACACAAGATTCACCAACAAGATGTGTCATGTGAATAGACCTTAAGGTGCTCAAGACTCGTGCACTACTCTCGTTTCTTAAGTTGTCGGCGGCTATAACGCACGCAAAAGATTACCAAAGAAACAAGCTGCAGGATCGTCACTACGTCAACTTACCTTTTGTGTAAACCCCTGTCGTTATGACTACTGCAATTTTGTTTAAATATTTGACGTCCTCTTTGACGTTTGTGCAATGTTTATGACACAATATGGTTACGTTGTTGTGGTGGATCCCTATGTGGAGCGAAAGTTCGTCTGGCTTCTTTTGCGAGGGTTGTGTTGACGTCGAAAACGCCGAGCTCTGATTGGTTCTGAATGAAGAATAGTGGGTAGACCCCAAGGCATCTAGCATTGAGGTCTACCCACTATTCTTTAATAAGAGCCAATCAGAGCTCGGCGTCGTTCTGACGTCACCGCAACTCCTGCAAAAGAAGCAGACGACTTGCTCTCCGCATGGCAAAGAAGAGGCTTATGTTGGAAGTCGCGAGGTCATGGACACGAGCTCGGCTCTAGACCTGCACTAGCCGTTCTAATTCCGGGATCAAAGTGAAATATGATTATTTTGACTTGACGAATAGGGTGCATCTCCAAGTCACCGGGGTTGATCTAGAATGGGCCGTAAGAATCGACGCCTGTAAGTAGCAATGTGAACTTTTTGTCAAGGTGTATTTCATACCGGTCGGTTTTTTCTCGTAAAATTACAAGCGTAGCTTTCTTTTTAAAAAATAGGGCCAAGAAACTTGCCAGGGTCTATGGCGGGAGGCGATGCAGACGACAAAGTCGAGTTGCGGGGTGCGTTTGAGGCGTTCGTATTGATAGAAGGCGTCGGGAGCAAGCGTCCGAAGGTGCATGCCGACCAGCGAGTAAGCATACGACACGCAGACGAAATTCGTTGGCTGCAAAAGCGCCGTCGTTATGCAAACGCTTTTTTCCCGGTTTAAGTTTTTTCTTTTATCGTTCACATTTATGTTTTAACGAAAGGTACATTACAAAAAAATATTATGTTCATTTCAATAAACCACGGTGGTCGCGAGCAGTCTCGTTGAGGAGGTAGCGCGCATCTATCAATACGAGCGCCAAACCCTCCCCGCTACTCGACTTCGTCGTCTGCGTCGCCGCCCGCCATTGACCCTGGCAAGTTTCTTGGTCCTATTTTTTACAAAAAGAGAGCTACGCTTTGTAGTTTTACAAGAAAAAACCGACCCGTGAAATACACTTTTGACGAAAAGTTGAGATTGCTACGTGCAGGCGTCGATTTTTACGGTCCATTTTAGATCGAGTCTGGTGACTTGGGATGCAATTTATGACGACACTTATTGGTTACGATTTCCAGCTTTAGGCGCATCAGAGCTCACATGTTTGCGTCGTTCAACGATGACTTCTCTTTAGTTATTAGTTTAAAAAAAAAAGAAGCTGTCCTCGAGTTTCGAATAATGGCGACGGCATCCACTTAAAATGCGGAGTCCCCCTGCGAGTCTTTCGTTTATAACTTCCCTCGAGGTTCGTGCGATGTTTTCTGACATGCGACACCGGAGTCGACCCGTGGTCTCATGCTAGCGAATACGTTCCATCGCCGAACAATCAGGGACCACGGGAACCCCTCTACTCGCATTTTATTAAGAGGGTCATTCATTCGCACCGCCCATCCTCGCATGTTAGAGAAGCACCCTCGGGTACGTTATATACTAAGTATAGGAACATTTTTTTTCTTCTGTGTATGTGTGGCTACTTATAAATGTGAAAGCTAGTCTATATTGGAATACGGCACCTTTCACCTTAGTAGCAAGGATCCAGTTTTCCAAGTGCAATACAGCTCACGTAACGTCAACTGTTACAATTCACGTAACCGAAACTGTGTGTTACACAGTTTCGGTTACGTGAATTGAAATCTTGAAACCAGCAGGAGGAAGCCTCTTAATGTCTGGGTCTAGCGCGTGCTAAACCTTGAGGTTAAAAAAAAAGGATCTTCATGAAATCCTATATTATAGCATAAGGCTATAAGAATACATTAATTGTGTATACAGTATTTATAAAATAGACCCAGAGTAGGCATAAAATATATTTTAGGATGTTACCATATTCTTTCAGTATGTGAGGTACAGGTTTTTATGCTTTCAGTGCAAGTACCTTTGCTCTAGTGGTGCGCTGTCTGCACGTATGAATTTAGCTGCTACCGCCGACCTTGTGCGGCTTGTATAGTCTTATACCAGGGGTGGCCAGTCTGACCCAGCCTAAGAACCGCAAACAAAACCACAAAACTTCCAAGAGTCGCAGTGGGGGGGGGGGGCAAACTTTTGTCTAAAGCAATAAATGAAACTCGAACTACTTTCAATCTATCCGAAGTCAAAAGCAGCCCAACTGTACGTAACGTAGCAGTAGTACAAAACTACAAAACTACCAAACCGCAAGTTGTCTTTCGATTTAAAACGCGTTCCGGGGGGGGGGGGGCGGAGGTAAGGGAGGGAGCCGCGAGCCGCACTTTAACAAAAAAGAGCCGCATGCGTCGCGAGCCGCAGCTTGGCCACCCCTGCTCTATACATTCAGGGTATATTTTAAATTATATTTAGTTAGCTATGATTATACCTTAAGTATGCTTTCTGAAGTGAACCTTTTGTTTTATAAAAGTGCGCAATCAGTACACATTTCGTATATTGTTTTTGGCCAAGTTTAAATTTTAGCAATGCGCAAACAAGGTCAACGAAGGAACCCAGATCGTTCGTGTGAGATCAATATTCACGCGGCCTTGGTAAGCTGGAAGCCGCACGAGCTCGTCTACGGAAGCAGAAACACTGAAGCGACTGGGGTCTCTGTCTGCAACGCTACGCTCTACATAATCCTAACGTTTAAAAGCATTGAATGCTGCTTCGCAAAAACCCTCTACTGGCACAAAGTTGGCCGCCAGTCCGTCTATCCGTTTGTCCGTCCGTACACATCGTAACTAAATTTAGCGGGAAAATAGACGTCCGTGGCCATCTTTCTGGGACATACCGTAGAATAAAAAAGTTTACAAGAAAGTATCAAAATTTTATTTAATTTGCGCTCTATGATACCCAGGAACATACGGTCATCGGAAAAATTTTGATATTTCGTCAAGGAAAGCAGAAATTGATAATTTTGCGAATGTGGCCTAAAGGATTCATCGCAAAGAAAATGTGTACAGCCGTGGAATAAGATCTATACGCGTCCAAAAGTTGAATTACTGCTTATTGATATTTAATGACTGTCATCTAAGCATTCCCGGGGTACATTGCGATGTTTATTGTTGTTCGGTTGAAATTCTCATTTTAGCGCATGGGCCCAAGGCGTTGATGTCCAAAAAAGTTGGGGATGAAATGACGTTTTGGTATCGCGTAACACAGCGATCTGACTCCGTATCGTCACGTCAAGTGTCATTACTCTGTCAAATAGTGGTGTCACGTGATATTATGACTTAAAGTTACCTAAAGTCACAGAACGTCAGGTTACGTGTCGTTGAATTTTAGGCTAAATTTAGCGGGGAAATCAAGAAGCAATGTGCTCTTGTTTCCTCTCTGAAGCAACCGTTTAATGCTTTCTAAAAACAAAATTAAATGGTCCGCTCCCCAAATGTCGCCGATGCCTTACGATACTTGGAAAATAAAGGTCGCTGCCAATTTTTTTGTTCTAAATTCGGAGACAAACAACGTTAAAAACAAGTTTCCGAAAAGAGAATTTCATGGCATAATTAGAAGAGTTAATCTTAGTGTTGTTGTTTTTCTTCACCACTGTTCAGAATGTCTCGAATGGCCAGTGCTGGAACGTACAGATTGCTTCTACAGACGAAGCTTTTGGTATACACGTGTCTCTCCACACGACTGGACGATACGTGATTAGAGACGTCGGCATGGGACGATTAGTGGAGACGTTTATCCGCCCCCGCACGTGTCTCAATACCGGCGTTTCTTCTTTGCCAATATTTTTTTTTTGATTCCGATCAATATTCATCAAAGCCCACATCAAGCACAAACACGATAACCAAAGCACGTCTACAAACTATTGGCGATCTCGTCCAAACGCTTTGGAGGCATTAGAAATGTAAGCCATTATTTCCCATGGCCAAAATGAGTCATTTGAGGCGAAATATTAGTTGAATGTCTAGTAAAAAAATATTAATTAACTGAAAGCTTTTACGTAAGTTTAACCTTGGAGACCAAAACTCACCTTGGTAATTAGGTTTTGGGAAAGGTGGTTTTTACGTTGTTTATTTTTTTTTCCTTGAATCACGATTCATGTTGTCGATCTTTCCTGGAGGTACAAGTCACCGTACATTTTTTATTTTAAAGAAGAGTAAAAAACAGGACGTAGTGTCAGGCAACCAATAGTTTGGAACGTTTTTTTTTGTCATCTAAAAAAGCGCACGAGAACAAAAGCTGGAATTAAATGTGGAAGACAAAACTAGACAAAACAAAAGAAAGTTACCTAACACTCTGAGAAGAGTGCTCAAATATAAAGTGACGGGAAAGGATGAAGTTGTGGTGTGCGCTTATAATTACGAGCTGAAGATCTTTTCAGTCTCTGACATACGAAGTACAACGGAAAAGTATTGAAAACTGCAAAAGAAGTCACCGCTTCTGTTGCATTATTGATTCGCTGATCGGCGTCACGTAATGATGGGAGTTTTCTGTTTCTAGCGGTAAATTACGTTCGTCCTTGTATCTGTGTCAGATGAAACATACCACAGTCGGTGACAGGTCAAGAACGAAGTGGAAGCTCCTCCCACACTCTTTCCACTTTAGTAGTGCGAACGATGAAGAGGAGGCGAGCTCTCTCCACCGTTCGCTCCGCTGAAGTGGAAACAAGTGGGAGGAGCTTCCACTTCGTTCTTAACCTGTAACCGACTGTAGTCGATCGCTCTTACTTCCTTTTTTGAACGCAATGTCTTATTCTGTCACATTTCACAGTTGCCTTGTCAGGTGGCACCTTGAGAATGTAAAGCATTGTTAATCCTAAGCCATTTTTAAGCTGATGTAACAACAGATGTATCTCGCTCCTATATACTTTTGTTTTATATTCATGGACTTTATATTTCGATGGCTTATTGTATCAGCCCCATACACCACGCTTTAACCACGAACTGGAAATCAGTCTGTTGTAAATTTATTTATTTTCTAATGCTCATGTTGATGTTGATGTTTTAGCAGTGTTGGGAAGTACTTTAATTATATTGTTCTGAAAGTACTACTTCAGGTAGGTTTAGAAAACGTGAACTTTACTTGAAGTACATTATCTGAGTATGTACTTGTGCTCTTTAAAGTATTTGTTCTACTACTTTATGAGGAAGGTACAGCTCCCGAATTCAAAGTACCCTCCCCAATTTGGTTCGAATGAAATTAAATTATTTCAAGGACCACGGGCTAGCGTTTTTTGCTTTCCCAGGACTATCTACAAATTCTGAGGTGCAGTTTAAGAGTTCACCAACCTCTGATCAAAAAAAGGCATATCATTATGTGAAGACGTCCTAACGGCTTTCAAGGTAATTTCTCTGAGTGAAGTGGTCGACGGTTATAAGACCGATGTGCAGAAGTGCCTTAGAAGTTTATTGTGTTAGATAGTTTATCAGTGAGAATACAACAACTACTCTGTGGCCATTTGATTTTATCCAACATTCTGCCATTTCGAAAAATAGCTGATGCACCCCCTTTACATCCTGGGCAATGCATGCCATTAAAAAACAACTAGGACTGGGCTTTCTGTCGATTAACTTGCCGATTAATCGATTAATGATTTAATTGCGATCAAATATTTTAACCAGCTAATCGGTAGAAGCCCGACGAACCAAAAAGTGTAAAATTTAACGCGTTCACCATGCAGATGAGGAAGAGAACACCTGCGTGAAGGGCCAACTTTAGGTAAAATGTAATCCTAAAGTAAACTGTATAAGAAAGATTTGTAACCCCAGAAAAGTTCTGAAGGTTACACGTAATCCGGCCAATCAAAGGCCGTGCGCGTGCCCGTTTAGCGCAGCAGACACTATTGTGAGCTGTCACAGGAGGTGGCGCTTGCCGGAGAATATTGACGAACCTCTTTGCCTCTCCGTGAGTGTGAGAATCTTTGAACCGGCCTCAATTACACATCGAGGTTGCTTCAGAATCACAATTGTATATTGCGTTGTTTATCACAATATTAGCAAAGACAAAAAAAATGTAGTTTTGATTTTTGAAAATGTTAGTCAAGTAAATGAAGTATATCGATTTATCGACCCATTAATAAATAAAAGTTTGGCGATTAATCGGGTTAAAAATTTTCATCCACGCCCAGCCCCCAAAAGCACATAGGGGAATGAAAAATATGTTAAAAAGTAGTTGTATATTACTGTTTAAATTACACTGTATCTATAGTACCTCTAATTTACTTTGTACATTACTTCAAGTACTTTTTAGATTTGCTGTACCAAAGACTGTGTTTTCGCACTGTATAAGTTCCTGATTTTTGATTTTCTACTCCAGTGAACACACACCGGTGTGACATTTTTATGACTACGATCCCACCATATTTTTTATTTATTTATTAATTATTCATATTGCTCGCCTTTTTCAAGGCTTTGGCACGAGTGGTACAACATAAATTCAAAATACAATGCTCGGTTACATCTAGTTTCAACGTTGTATACACTGGCTCTTGCTTATTAACATTAGTTCAAACATATACAAGTGTAACGACTTTATTTGTATCTCTAAGGTTACTAGATATTATCTCCCTGAACTCTTTACTTGTGTAAGCGACTTACATTTCGTTTTTTATGTGTATTAACTCCGAGTTAATCACTAGGTTTATTGGGTAGTTTTCGTAATACATCAATTTATATAAAGTTGCAATGAAAATAAACATTCGTATGATTTGACCATAAATTCACCAGCCGTGCAGCGCCACATTGAGTATACCCACCTCATGAACTGCGCGCGTAGGTGTTTCCGTTTCCGCATTAATTTGACATTCAAATTCAGATGCGCGTCAATATCGAGCACTGCAATAGTACAGGTTATGAACTAAAAAAAATACTGCCTCACCGTCGGTTCTTTTATCTCCAGAGTGAGGGAAAGTACAGTGCACTAACGTCTACATCGTTGTACCATGGTAGCACAATGAAAAGTCTGTTTTATCTGCATGCTTGATCTTAGATTATTATATATTATGGTCACATAATTCATCATGAACCACCGTTAATTTAGTCCCGGAAAGTCTCCTTTGGTCGGTGTTTCTTGAACAACCTATCACGACCCAGATGGTAAATAATGGCATGTATTGTCACGAATACAAAACGGTAGACGAATCTAAAACTGAAAATAAATATTTAATTAGCCTGACCCGTGCCTGAAACTAAAATAAAAGTACCGTACGTACGTGCGACAGTGACGGAGGGGTGTTTCCTGGCATAGTCTCTTGGTCCTATTTTTTTACAGAAAGGGAGCTACGCATTGTACTTTTACATAAAAAAACCGACTTTGCGAATTACACCTTTAATGAGAAGTTTAAATTGCTACGGACAGGAGTCGATTTTTACGGTCCATTATAGATCGAGCCTGGTGACTTGGGACACCCTATATATGTACAAATATAGACCACTCTCCTCACATACTGGTTCTCACCCTCCTCCTCTTCCATGTCCTCTTCGTCCTTCGTAACATCCTCCTCTCTCCCTCACCCTCCACTCCTTCTCCATACCCTTTCCTCCTTCCACTAGCTTCCCGCAAAATTTGGCTGAACAATGGACGCCACGTGACCTCAACACCAATTCAATTTTCCCGATAAATCTTAGAAGAACAAATGACGTCACGTGACTTCGTGTGACGTGACGTCACCTATGAACAAATTAAACTTCTCCGCTAGTTTAGCGGGAAAATTGACGTCACGTGACTTCAACACCAATTCCATTCCCCGCTAAATTTAGCGGGGAAACTGAATTGGTGTGTAGGTCTGGGACGTCCCATAATGCAACACTGCGCATTCAGTATCCCCGCTATATTTTGTGGTAAAACTGTCGTCAAATGACCTCAACACCAATTCAGTTTCCCTGCTAAATTTAGCGGGGAAACTGTGACGTCCCATAATGCAACGCGCACGGTTACGACGATGGCGACGCCGACGCCGATGCCGCTCAACGCGAAAAAACGTTGCAAATGTTCGACGTAATGAAAACACTAATCACTTTCTCGGGTGATGAAAACGCGTCGAAATGTGATTTTTTCATACACGCCTTTAAATACAGTACGCAGCAGTAATACCTTCAACCTGAGCACACGCATAGAATGCGCTAAGTAAGAAATCCGGGCGATGTTCGAGGACACGAATGCTAAGAAAGCACCGCTGTAGTCGAAGTAAACAAACACGACGGCACGAACGTTTCTGCTGTCTTGAGGGTGCCGCCACAACATCGGCCGGATGAGTAGATCGATCCTGCCTTCTAGGACGTGCTGGGTTATCATCGCGACACACGACGAAAATTCATTCAAGGATAGCGCTCTACGTAGAACAATGAGCTTCTAACACGCCGACCGCATTGACGATCACCACAGACGTTATGTTTTTCAGCAGGTAGCAGGAACTGCGATCCGGCATGCAACGCGCGCGGCCGAGCTCTCCTCAGCAGACGATGCTCGTGGGCTGACAGCGCAGGAGCAGTCCGATATTTTTCTTGCTTCGTTTACCACACGATAGATGGCGCATGGCTCCGAGCATAACAAAATTCGCCAATTTTCGTCACATCGCTAATCATGCTACAAAATGTGAATCAAAATATTATTTAATAACAACTTATAAGAAACATTCGACGGCTATTTATTGTTTATGATCGCGGTGCTGGTGATGGTAGGCTCTTACTCAATAGGCGACGTGGATTTGGCTCACGTGCGTTGGCACCGCAGGATGCATCGCAGTGAAAAGGCAAAGACCTTTCGAAGAAAAGAAGATATTAAAAAGTCCGCCTTTATTTTAAAAACTTTCTACGGCGAAAAATATTTTGGCTCTCTAATTTGTGTTTTGGTTTGTTTTGTTTTTCACACCTTCTACTCGTGCGGTGGACGAAATTCGATTTTCATCTTGGTTTCATGGTTTCTTTAAAAAAATCCTTTCGAAACACAGTGGCGAAAAGGGGTTTCGAACATTCACTCCAAACCGTAAAAAAAAGAACAAGAAAAACGGAGTAACCTGCATTGCACAAAGTGCCAACATCTCCAAAAACACAAAACTCGTTTATTAAACAAGGAAACAAACTGACCTGTGTATGATTCTTTTTAGCGCATTAACGTCACCACGTAAAAACATGGTGTAGCTAGATTTAGTGAACTCCAGACAAAACTTTATATGAACCTTCATTTTTATTCCGCATCCAACACGTCGTCAGTTTAGTCCAAACTTGTCGATACCCAAAATTTCGCATCCTAATAGTTTACGACCATGATTATGCGGCTATCACAAAAAATGCAGAAGCTTTGCTGATTTTTACTTGTTTCACGATATAAATGAAGTATCGTCATATAACTTTTATTAAATTCTCGTCGTAGTCGATTTTTTGTTCACGACACGTTGAAACCAAGATCGTGGAAACAGGTTCACATCAAGTTGCAAATTTTGAACTCTTCACAGTTTTTATTTATGTTATTTTCTTTATGCCCAATTGTTAGTATAGAACCAATATCACTATCACGCTTCTAAACATATATTATATTAAAAATGTTTCCAGAAATAATATTGATTTTTTTAGAAAACAGGTCATCACATTGTACGAAGATTTTCCGATGCCCACTTACTTCCACAAAGCCCCTCACCCATTACTTGAGCACCAATCAAGATAGTAATAGTTATTGGGCAACATTTAAAACATTTTTTATCATATTGTACTTGCACAACTAAAACTTTCCAAATCAGCAAAACACATAACCATCTAAAAAACAAAATATTTTAAGTGCGAACATTGTTCTCTGTAGTACACAATTTATTTAATTATGTAACACGGTCGATTTCAATCAAAACATATCGGTTCAACATTCTCTAGCAATTATGTCACAAATCTTTTAGCTCAGTGAACCGCATGGCACACACAAAGGCACGCAAAAAGTTGCCAGCTCCAAGTTCCGTGTTTTTATTCCCATTCAAGAAGTCCCATTTCTGATTCGAGTTCATCTCCTTACTTTCTACTTTAATATCTATATAAGTAATCAACTTGACTCGAAAACACTAGAGAACAATTTTATCGGCAAGCGGCGCTTTAGTCAAGCTACACGCAATCAGTTTACCCATTCTAAAAGTTCAAAATATAAACATTATTACTGCGAAAATGCAGCCCCTTAAAAAATCATATTCTGTTCGACTCTTCTTCAAACGAAAAACTTAAAAAAAAGACAGACATACCTTAGTCACAACAGGAAATGCCTCGAGATGACATCCATCCTATACTCGGTTTCACCAGGAAAATCTCCCGAAGTTGCCGTAGTTATCAACTTCGTGGACACGGGAATTTTCGGCGGACTTCGGCGAGTCGGTGGTGCATCCAGCGTCAAAGACGAGGCAGGTCTGAGCCTCGGCCGAACTCGGAGCCTCTGCGAAGCGGCCGGGGGTGGCGCTTGGGTCGGCGAAAGTTCTAACTGCGCGCTGCCACCGCCGGCGCGCACACAGAGTCCGCGCACGTTTCGTGGGAAAGGCGACGCCTGCACTCGATGGGTCTGGGAGAAACAGCACTCCTGAGGGTCGGCGTGGGAACGTACGCTACCGCACCAGAAAATTGTGCTGATAAAAGTTGCGATTCTTTTTTTGTCCCAATATCTAGAGCAGGGTGTGGCCAGGCTGACCCGGCCGAAGAGCCATAAACAACACAACGAAACTTCCAAGATCCGCGGGGAGGCGGGGGGGGGGGGGGGGCAAACTTTTGCAATCAACGATACCTGAACTATTTTCGATATATCTGAGTCAAAAGCAGTCTAATTGTACGAAAGGTAGCAGTAGCACAAGATACCAAACCGCAACCTTTTTTTCAATTTAAAACGCGTTCTGGGGGGGGGGGGGGGGGAGCCGCGAGTCGTACTTTAGCACGCGACGAGCCGCAGCTTGGCCACCCCGGATCTAGAGTTTAATGAAATCGGGGACCCTGCCTGAACGACCAGCTTATTTGATGAAAATAATCTTTGGAGAAGGGGAACAAGAGGGACAAAGGACAAACACAAATCTCCAAACACAGCTAGGTGACTGGTGAGCGACAAAAAAATCCGCCTAGTCCGGGTATCGAACCCGGGACCTCTCCATTACATTTAATTGAATTATAATCACAGTTTATTTTGTTTCATTTCGTGCCTGACACTGACGCTGTTCGGGATGCGCAACGTATCCCCAACATCTTTGTTGTTGTCCTGTTGCCAATCAGACTGGTCAATTAGAAGAATGCCGAAGGACAGATCGCAAAGTAAAGATTGTGAACAAAAACAAATACGCGTTCAGTTTTTTAAATTGTCAATGAGTTAGTGACTATAGAGCAGTGTTAGCGGTAACGCGTACCAAGTAAAGGAGTTACCGGTAACGTGTTACTTTTTGCTAACGTAGTAGCAAATTTGTTACGTTTCCCAAAGAGTAATGAATAATGTACTTACGTTGTTTTTTTTGAGTAACGGCTAACGTAGCTTTGTTACACCTTACGTCTTCCCAAGATTTTGAAAAATTACACTTCTATTCTTTTACCTGTTTCCAGGCGCCAAGTCATACGAAAATTATTGCAGTCGTCCCACATGTATCTTTAAAATGTTGCATCTCGTTTACCCAGAAAAACACTCCCGTTTTCAAAATAAAAAAAGCAGAAAAAAAAAACCAGTGCCAACAACTTTTGTTGTTTTAGTGTCAAAAAAAAAATGAAAGACGTTTGCAACTTTTTGTATCGCAGAATTAGAGCCGCAGCTCTTGAGGAGGATGTATGCCCTCTCCCCCTCCGTACACTACACTCCTCCTCTCCTGCTCCCTCCCATGTAGTGGGAAATTTTCGCTAAATTTCCCACTAAATTAAGAGAACATTTCCCGCCTGATGTAGCGAAAAAATATTCCCGTTAAATTTAGCGGGAAATTTACATACATTTTCCCGCTAAATTTAGCAGAACATTTAGCTGAAAATGTTTCCTCCTACATATAGCGGGGATACTGAATTGGTGTTAAGGTCATGTGACGTCAATTTCCCCGCTAAATTTAGCGGAAACAAAACCACTAAAGTTTTCCGCAGCGCAGAGGGGACGTCACGTGACGTCACGCGTGACGTCACGAAGAAAAATTTTTCTTGCTAAATTAGCGGCAAAATGTTTCTGCTAAATTTGGTGAAAACATTTTCCCATTAAGACTAGCGGGAAACTTTTACCTTCGTGACATCACGTAGGTACCCTCAGGACCGACGTGACACCAATTTTACCCTCATGACGTCACACGTCACGTGTGACGTCATTATGAGAAACGTCCCATAATGCAACGCGCGGTTAAGCAGCCCGGAAACGGGCGCCTGAGAGCTGCCCTCTAAAAATGCTGTTGCCGTCGATGGCAGGTAACGCAAATGACAGTAACGCAAAAGAAACGTGGTTACTTTTTAATCGACATCGGTAAGGCTAACGCGTTCCTTTTTATTTTGATGCAACGTATGTCGGTAACGCTTTCCATTTGCTTGCAAGTAACTCCCAACGAGTAACAGCCACCGACCATTAAAGAAACGCGGGTTGTGTGGAATCTCCAGTGTCTAGGACCTTACCTCTAAGAAATGGGGGTGTACAAGGGCTCCCCTTGTCCCATATGTAACTCCCCAAAACTACATTTTCGTCGTTCTGTCCACTGACGTCGAGCTTGCGACACCAACTCTTTACGAGCGGCTTGATAGCTGTTGGATGTAACGCAGTAAATAGCTAATGTGCGTGATTAAAGACTGCAAAAAAAAAACTTACCGAGGTTTTGCAGCAGGGCAAAAAACGAACAAACCTTGATTTTCTTAATGTGGCCTTTAATGAGTACATTAGCTATTTTAATAAGTTGTATCGCTCGACTATCAAGCCGCTCGTAAATGTTGGTATCGCAAGCTCAGATGTCAGTGGACAGAACGACGAAAATGTAGTTTTGGGGAGTTCCATATGGGACAAGGGGCTGTACATTACCCGCATACATCCCCTCTTTCTTAGAGTGAATTCTTTACACTTGCCAGCCAATGAGTTGTAGGCATGAAGCTAGGTGGCGCAAGCTACTGCTCCTTATAAAGTGCACAGCCATTAACATCTATACATCTATTCATCCATCCGAGCCGTTAAGATCGCCGAGCAGTGAATCATGAAGCGAGAGACGTGGGAATGAACTCGAAGTGTTTTCTTCAAGGTTGGGGAGGAATTCTTGTGACAGCTCCACAAGATATACCGTATGCTTTCGGTTGTTTGCTTTAAAGGTTCATTTTTGTAAATACCGAAAACTTACCGAACGTCGATTGACGAGGAGGATGGAATGCGCGGAAATGTTTTTTCAAGTAGAAAAACAAGACTAACAGTTTTGTTTTCTTTTAACCTGCTTAATCTTATTCTTTGTATTTTTGTTCCTTTTACGTGTCACTTTTCTCTTGCTGTCACTCGTGTTTTCACGCCTCCATTCGCGTGTGTATAGCAGCGGCCTATAAACAGAAATGAACTCGAGCACTCTGAGAGGACAACCATTACCGCGATCGCCTTCCCTTATTTTCTGTTTTATGTTTTGTTTAGTGCCTGGGAAAGGGAACCACGAGGATATGTTAAAATGCCTCGCATAAGCTCGACTCTTTTTTTTAAAGTCAAGGTAGTTGAAAATTAAACACGTCTTTCTTGCGTTTTAACGGATACAAAGTGTCATGTTTTGTCGCCATGCGAATTAGAGATAAGAATATTACCGACCTACGAGAGAAACAAGTTAAGCTGTTTCAACTTGAATGTTCGATCTAGCGGCAACAAAGCTTGATTCACCGCTTTTCCATTCTATTCCATGTAAAGTTTGGATTTTTAACCGAGGCGTCGTATTTTAAGCCCGTGCACTTTTCCCTCCTAAATTTGGGGCTCTTTAACGAGTGGTAGTGGAGTATCCCTTCTCGTTTTAGATGCAGGATTTTGTTCCCCGTTTGTCTCGAATTTCCTCTCAACACCAAAGGCTGTTTGTTATATACACGTGTACTCGTCGTTGTCCTTGCGCGTTCACAACCGCCAGCTAGACCATTCACGAGTCACACACACACACACAAAAAAGCGCAAAGTTGCGGTTACTTTGCGTGACTGGTCTAGTCGGCTAGAGCGATCGATGCACTCTTGACGCTGCTTCAATGGCACCAGCGGATCGTCGCGTTAGTTGCGGTCGAACCTAAAGTGAAACCGCAAAAGCCGTATAAAAAGACCCGTATAGAAACCGTATAAAAAGACCGCATGCGGCCGGGCGTTTTTTTTTTCTTTCTTCTTCTAGTTTACTTTTCGCTTGCCCTTCACTGACTATTTTGAGCGACAAGGTACGATCGTCGGCTTTTGCTGCTTTCTGAGCGAGATCGCTACTTTTGGTGGTTCTCGAGCGCGTACAGCTGAGCCAGTGAGCTCTCACAGTAAAACGGCCAACTAAAACCTTGAGAAAAAAATACTTTTAACGAGTGATAGCAAGTCGCGATGCGGATGGTTTACGAATAATATCCTGTAAATATATGTAATACATAATATAGCTTCATGTAGGTGTAGCATACATCTCGCAACTTGTCAATGTTATTTGACAGTTTTCTTTTATAAAAAGTAAACCTCAAAGTATTAACTCTGTTGAAAGGTGGGGTCAACAACCATTTACAGAATTACTGGTCCCGTGACAATTCTTTCAGTGTTCTCGAGAGTTTTAGAAAGAATAAATGACCAGACGATCACGAGTAAATTGCTTTCAGGTAAAAGTGAAGAAGGCCTCAGAATTAAAACTAATGCGCTCCTTTCAGACTCAAAACACTGAAACTATCGATATTCCGCCCACATGGTTTGAGTGATATGTAGTTGCAGCACCATTCAGTTTTGGATCTCCGAACTATTGAATTTGTAAACAGATGTTAAAACACTCGGTGATGTTTTCTCGTGCATATCAAGCACTGGACAAATAATGTCAGATACCTCAGCTCAAAACTGGGCAAATACTTGAGAATTGTTAACAAGCACAGACATCTTCTTCCACCAAACATGAAGGAGGTTTTGGCAAATTAGTCATTTTTTTCTCAATTGTTTGACTGTAACGTAATATAGGGAAATATGCATCTTTTCAATCAACATACGATACATTTATTGCACGAAAAGAGATAAGCATTATGAAAGAATGTCCTTATCACATACCCAACAGAATCATTGTTTAAATTTAAAAAAGACATCCTGAGCGTACACCATATTGAACCATTATCGTTTTAATATTGCGTCAAGGTATGCGGACATATGGGCGTTCTGACAGAGCTTTTAACTTTCTGATTTAAAAGGAATACGCAGGCATTACACGTCTAGATATCAGCATCTTTCGCAGCTTCAGACTTTATAACAAAATACGGAAATCGAGACAATAAGTTATTCCTTGCCTCTTCTACTGAACACTTTATTTTCATCCCAATTTAGATGTGATGAAATCTATCAAACAGCAGCATATTGTCTTGTTCTTCACACTTTTAGTGCGAGTTGCATTCCTGTATATATATATCTTTATCAGAGTATAGGTACGCGAAAATATAGTCATAGACGGTGTTTGTATACCATTGGACGCCCTTACTCTTTATACTATATTTTCTAAACATGTCAACAGTTTTGTATTCTCAAGATTTTACTGCTGAAAGTGGTTAGGTAAGAGGGGAGAAGGTGTTCGGAGCATTGTCCGAGCTGCATTTCTGTACATTTTTCTGGGGCCACTCTTTCACCATCTGTATCTGTGGCAAGAATAAATTTCGACAATTATATAAAAAAGATCAGTACAACTGGTTACACCGGAAAACAAAATCATTCAGTTTCAATGCAGCTTAGGACAACTTGTCCCAGGTTTTGCTTGTTATGCATCAAATCTCGCAATAAACACATCGAGTTGTGTCGAAGATTGAGTAGTTATTCATGTGGCCGAACATGTCAGAGTCATACATCCTCGTGCTTCATTTAATCAGCACATTACTTTGTAATTTGCACAATGTTTCAAGTAACATGTTTATGTAAAAGTCGCCTTCCAGAATTATATTGCAATCGTTTTCTATCGCGAACTTAAAGAACATTACGTAAACAAAAAAGTATAGAACATTTCCACCCGCGGACGATACCAAGCCACGATGATATTCTGTCTTATAAGTAAAGACCGCATCTTGAAGTCTGTATACGCAACAACATTCAGTGAGCATTTCATGGGAAATGTCTTGTTAAGAAAGAAGGGGACGACCCCTCCCCAACTTGCGGTAAGGTTGAAAAAGTAGTACACTATAAGTCTTTTTTGCAGGTCAGTATACATCTCTCAAAATTATTCAAAAATCATACTTATATTTAAAGAGAACCTAAACTGATGAATTAAAATATAAATACACTATTAAAAAAAAATTATGTTTTTTTTTTTACAAACCGAGAACATCTGTGGGTACATTTAGGCGTGGAGACAGCTTCGGGAATCATTAACGAGGTCGCTATGTGTAACGAAATCTCCCTCAGCGCAGCCCTCCGAAACACGAGAATTACAGAGGACGCATCCTCCGGAACTGGTAATGTTCCGTAAAGCGCCGATAGCATTTCATCGAGGATTTGTAGCATGTCCGCGTAATTTAAAACAAGGAAAGCCTTGGATGCACAGATGCGCAGTTCGGCAAAGAGGCAGACGGTTTTAGACGGTAAGCGCGCAATTAAAATGTTTTCAAGGGTCAGATACTACCGAGAATGGATCGGTGAAATGAAGGTATAGATCAGCCCCGGGTAATCCGGAAGTAATGATGTACGTTTATTCCGCGTTCACACATTTGACTCATGATGATATGGATTTGATATAGTGGACTTATCCAACGAAAAGGGCAGGTGTCCTAGAGCTGGAGGTCTCCTAGAGACTGAAATCTAAAGTGAGACGCCCAGTGATTGATAAAGAGAAAGAAGGCCGTTGAGGAAACAAAGTAAAGACAGTTGGTGACATCTAGAACCTATTGTAGAACGTCTTCACATGCTCAGAGAAACAGCCGTCAAGCCTGCGGTTCCCTGCTTCTCTCGGAAACATTATTATCAACTCCACTTAAATATTTTGTTGTGCTAATACCGTGCAGACAGCGATATCTCCGACTCTCGAGGTACGATAAGTTGCGGCACTTGTTTGCTGATTCAGTAATAAAAAAATGCAAAAACGGCACGTGTTTGTAACAATTCCTCAACCAATGTTCAAATAAAGCCAAAAATATTTCGCACCCTCTTTCTGGTCAAAAAAATAAACCGTATAAACGCACTTTGTCTTTTGTTGCGCGTGCTGCAATTTGAATTTATATGGATCTTCATTTCCACCTCAGGTATTCGGTCATGCTCTTAACTGAAGACACGCTTGCACACACACGCAAATAACAATGCACAGCTAAATACGGATTCGTAGCGCAATTCACAAACAGTCAGCATATCAGCAGTGACCTCTCTGTGCGCATGCGCAGTGCCGACAACAGCGCCACCGAAGTGCCATGACGTCGGAGGGTTGAGTTGGGGTATGCGGAGAGCAAGTTCGTCTGCTTCTTGCACAGGGATGCGGTGACGTCAGAACGACGCCGAGCTCTGATTGGCTCCGATTGGAAGGATATAGTGGGTAGACCTCAATGTTGGATGCATCGAGTTCTACCCCTGTTATTTCAATCAGCCAATCAAGCGGCACCTGACCTTATTGTAACCTTGCAAAAGCAGAAAAACTCGCACTCCATATAGGCTGATGCCGCAATTTCATTTTGCTTCGAAACGATAATCGGTTGTGCCACTGAATCTCTGAAGCTGTCAGCAAACATGCTTTTAATGGTGGTGTCCAAAAAAAGAAAAGAATTGCAGTTGACCTTCTTGATTTCTTTGCCTGCCTGTGTTTTGTTAGTTGTAGGAATCAGTCATGAGTTGTGTTTGAATATTGACGCTGTAGTATTTAGAACCCAATGCGGGTCCACAAGAGACGGCGTTGAGCCGTACTTTGTTTAGTGCTTGCTCTGTCTTAGTGTAGCCCGTACGCCCCTTGTTTTAGAGGCGTTCTAAAAGCTTGAATTGAAGAACGCGATAATAAGGAACTATTTTAGTATTTCGTCGAACGTTTGTTACCACAAAACCACTGGAACAACTGCAAATTCATCGTTTAAAGGTGTGTGTTTATGTCAAGGCACGCAGGCATATTAAAGACAAAAAGTAACGGCTATTTCTGTTTGATTATACACGTTTTCGATTTTGAACGCGTTAGTCGTCAACTTTATTAAGTTCGTTTTCCTTTAAAATAAATATAATGTATAATAATTTAGTGTTACTCTGGGAAAAGGAGGCTTAAATCAAAAACTTGGTTCAGTTCCAAAATGACAAAATAACTGCCACTGTGCTTTAAGTTAAACGTGCTTTGTGTATAAAGTGCCAGTGAATGGGTATACGGTGCCTACAGACGATTTGTACTTAACGCATTATCATTAACGCGTTACTCGTACCTAATTACTTTTTTCGGTAACCAAATAACCACCTAGTTGCTTTTTAAAAAAGCGAGATCAGGCAACGATATATCTTAACCTTTTGATGAAGTAATGATATTCAGTTACTTCCGGAGGGGAACGCGTAGAACACAAATACCCAACCCTAGTTCTCCCCAGCTCGCGCCTATACATTTACACGACGGAAATATGCGCTAAATAGAACATAGCAATGTGTTCATAAAGTTTGTCAGTATAGCCACGATTATCTCCGAATGAACGCGTTCATAAGCATCAAAAATATTAACGAAGACAAAGGTGACGCGTTCATTTCGAGGCGCAGTAACGAGTAACGTA